>KQ435803.1:1775428-1787579 GCA_001276565.1 Melipona quadrifasciata
AGGTCACGTCCACCGCGAGCCCGTGAACCCAATCGTCGGCTGGCTGCTACGTCAGCAGCTTGAAGAACATCAGGGCTAAGGATATGTTGATGAACAGCACCAGCATCACCAGCTGCTGCCGGGAGAACCAGTCCTGGAAATTTTCACTCGTATCAGAAACCAGTTTCGTCCGGAGGGCCTCTCTCTCTTGTTCGTCCTCTTACGGGAATGCCGCCTAATAGGGTTCGCCTCAGTATGAACCGAGGAAGAGAATTAATTAAGGGAAGAAGATAGTCGCAGTTAGTAAGTTAAATCCATGGTCAAGCAGGTTACTATGCTCCAAGGAATTCTAGAAAATTGGTTGTTTTCATAACCTGTTGTCGACACGTGTTGTAATTTTACAATTACTGCAAATTACGCAAACAGTCGCGTTGTCATTGGAAATATTGGTTTCAAGCGATTACGGGTGTTTTTATTTTAACGATCGGCAAGAAGCTCAACTGGAAGCATGAAACGCGTACAGACGTGCAGAAAGGTTCGTGAGAAATTCGCCAGACAATTGCAATTCAAACAACGTGTTAAAGAGGTCGGATATTCAAATGATTTGATTAATGCATATTAAACTGCGAATTGATATTCTCGAAAGAAGCGTGGGTTTTTGCGTCGTTAGATCGCAAAGCTGCCCCCCCCCCCTCTTTCATTTTTACGCAGTTGTCTACGCATTGTCTATGCTACTGCTTAATCGCACGTTATCGAGAATATCAGTTTTCTTTTCTTTTTTTTGCTGTAATCGTGTATTTGATAATTGCACGGAAAAGATGTGACAACTCTGTTTTTATTGATCTTATTCTTACGTCACGTTGCCAGCTAAAAAGAAGTGCTTCGCTTCTGATCGTTTTTATCTCGGGAGCTTCTCGATTATCTGTAATGAAATTTTGGTCGGACGGACTCACTCGTGAAACCGCAAAAGTTTAGATAAATTTGGCACGCGGAAATGAGACAGTGCGGCGACGGTTTAATTAAGGCTTTGACACTTATATTGAATTTATAACGCTAACCGCTTAAGAAGATACTGTCGGACGATACTCCAGTTAAATACATTTACATGTCTAATCGTATATTGTAACGTGCACGACACTTGTATCGAATGGTAATTTTATGCCCACCACCGGAAAGAAGACACTACACGTATTACCGTTTCATTACTATTTCATTTCGTCAGAAATTTGAATTTCAGCTCATTATTTAATATTCGATCCCGATTTAAACTTGAAATCTCAAAGAATCGCAATTGTCGAATTGCAGATATTTTACTTTTATAGAGAATTTGAAGAAGAAGAATTGGAATGAAGCAGAGTTATGATTAAAAAAGGATTGAAAGCAAGAAGAATCTGTCGGGTTATAGACATGGTTGAAAAATACCAAAAATATAATTACTTTTGACAAACGACAAACGACAAACGACAACTGTCTAACAGACAAAACAAAACCCTTAATTCTTTAAATTAGTCAGTCAAAAATTTCTCTGACTGAAAGTGACAGTGAACATGAAGATTCTTCAGAAATATTTAGATTCGATTCCTTTCTAATTCAGTTAGTTTCGTCGTGATTTCATTTGTTTCGATTCGTTTGGCGAAACGAGAAGGATACCTTTGCTCGTTTGCTCAGGGACGACGATATACTCACTTTAACCTGAGGACTGACCAAGTACAGCAGAGGATTGGCCCTGAGTCTCTCGCTCTCGTCGATCTGCCTGCGGATCTCCTCTCTTCTCATGCTGCTCAGGACGCTGACTTCCTCCCTGGATAGCGGTGCCGTTGCCGTCAATTGAATGGGTTGCGCCACATCCGGCAGTGATTTCTTTCGTTGAAGGGACACTGCCGCCGCCGCCGCCGCGGGCATCGCCTGCACGAAGAAAAGAAGACAAGAAACAAAGAGAGAGAGGTGGCTCTCGAACGGTGGCGATCGATTATGCAAAGAAGCCTTATTTCTACGGATGCACCGCGGTATAATCGCCAGCGTGTTTCGTCGGGGACCGATGAAAGGCCCTTTGCGACAAGCTGCCTCGAAAGTCCGTCTTATCAGGAATTCGGCAATCGAAAAATCGCTCTGACAAGTCGAACCGTCGAGATTCGTCGATCTTTGATCGTGATCAAATTTTTTTTTTTTTTTTTTTTTTATCGAACGCATCGAGTTGCAGCGCGACAGAGAGAATGGAATTTATTTTCACGTTTAAATTGATAATAATAGGTAAGGTTAAGGTTCGTTGGTTGGAGTTGGTCGGCAGTCGTTTCGGGAACGACTTCGATTTGTTTGGCGCGGCGTTGAACACTCAGGGGGCTGGAAAGGGGAAGGGACGTTTGTACGTGTTCATTAGTTACACGTTTCGAAGAAGCAGGGAAAACAGAAACGGCAAAGAGAGGAGAAAGACGAGGAATCCTTGGACCACTTCCAAAATGATACGCGTGTGACCGTCGCTCGTGTAATCGGCACGTAATATCGGTGCAAGGGCCACGAGTTCTAGTCCCAGTGAACAGATGCGTCGACCTTCGAGCATCGATTTTTACTCGGTTTACGTAAAACTGACGACAAGGTACAGCGCCGATTATCAGTCGTGTGTGCCACTGTCATTTCTTTTACCATCAACGTTATTAACCTCTGATCTCGTTACAATTTTTTCATCCACGTGTCATCTGTGCATCTATGACGATCGAAGAAAGAAACGCGGGGAGATCTTTCCCTCTTCGACCCTCTTCGAGTCGAATTTCAAATCCAACGTTCGAACGATGATTTACAAATAGAAACCAAGCGAAGATAATCGTGGTTCTCGTATCTCGCGAGTCGAAGATATCCGTGTTTCAGAAAGCGTAAAATTAGACCGGCGCCCCCGCTTCCTTCGGCGATAATGTTAATTAGTCTTAAATCAGAGTTATTCCTCTTATTTCGCTTCGTTATTATCTGCCGTTACGGTTCATCGGGGACTTTCCCCGAGAGATTACGAGACTTTTATTCTCCGTGCGTGCCATCAATCGTGGCGATAGTGTCGCCCCGATATCTGGGGATAGGAGCCCCGGCTTTCAGTCTCGATGCACTCTTACGTTGCAATCCCTTTGTCCCATCTTTCGTCTCCACTGTACGCGACATTGAGCCCGGCTTATCGAACGATTTACATCGTAGAGATCTCCGGGATCGTCTTTGTACAGTCGTTTCTTATCTATTCACACGATTTCCTGTTGAATCTGAAATGACCGACGACTCAAATGTACACTCACATCGTTGTAATTACGATGATTGCCGGAGTAAAAAGCACATTGCTGTTTTTTATAAATCGTGAAATGATTAAATTTAAAAAGAAAAAACGATAACATTTACGAGCAAAGATACAAGTTTTCCGAGACGTGACACGCGTCTTATGAAGTTAGCTTTTAAATTGCTTGGCGTTATTGTCATATGGCTTATGGTCATCGATCGTAGTTACAACGATTCGAGTTTCTCGACCAGATGTCGAGGAGCCTAACCGAGACCGAGGTCAGGTCCAGCCCGTATTTCAAGCTCCACCTAAAAAGCGCCGTTTTTGTGAAAGCTGTCGGGGATTTTCAAAAGACCTTGGAAAGAATTTCGGACGTGTTTTTTGTGTCTCGATTCATACCTCCACGGGAGGCGTGACGATCCATGATTCCGAGGCCCTTCTGGCCATCAGAGCGGGGCTGCATAACAGCGCTTCTTCTTCCTCGTCCGGCTCCGACCACAACATCCTCCCTCCGTACGTACTCTCCGTTTCCAGAGCCTCTCTAAAGTTCACGGTCGAGAGCAAACAGCTCGAAACTCGCTCGAACCACGACCGGCCGTTATCGTTGTTCCGCCGTTCTTACACCGATCCTATCTAAGCATTTCGAACGCTACTCTCACTCTGTGGGATAGCTTCAGGAAAAGGAAATCTCTTGCAACGGTTTTTCTGCCAGATATTCTTTCGACGAGGGTTATTCTTTATGGTTTGCACAGATGGAGGGAAAAAAGAAACAAAGGAGAAGTGGAAAATTCGGACCTGCGGTCTCCCTGTGGTGAGGAAGCCAGGTCGCAGACTGAACGGCCCTGGCTCGTTCGACCGAAATAGAGAGACGCCCCACTATTTTTACGTCGAAATAGCATCGACGAACAGCGCGTCGCGACGCTCACGGGCTGTGAGTCGACAACGGTGCCAGAGCCTTGTCGATCCGCCGCTCGTTGATTTATGACAGACTGTCGTCGAACGGATCCTCGCCGTTCGCTTTATTTCGCAGTCAACCGTTCTCCGGAGTCGTCGATGCTCTTTCATCGGTGCGTCGTGCATCATATCGAGGGATAAGTTATCGATCGATATTTTTAGCCGAGCCACCCGTTCCGGGCCGGATGTTGATCTATAATCTGTATTCTGTATTCTGATCGACGAGCTCGGAGGACCGACTTCTCGCTCCTGACCACGCGGAGAACGCGTTTGGTTTCGTTTCAACATTGAACTTGGATCCCCCGCGCGTTGCGAAGCCTGTCATTTATTTTCGTTGGGTCGAGATTGGAAAAAGTTCGTTGCGAGATTGCGAAATACTCGTGATCCCTCCAGAAGGGTGGCTTTCTTTTTCTCTTTCTGTCTTTTTTCTTTTTTTTTTTTTCTTTGTTCGTGTAAAGTCACTCATTGTCCTCAGGCTGCAATTTTATGACCTTCTAGGAAGTCAAATTCCTGTAAGATCCCGAGGGTTTTAACAGTGAAAGTGATTTTAGCGAGGGTAACCCACAAAATCGAGTGCAAAATCTTCAGGTGCAACGCTGATGCAACGAAAATTAGCGATTGGTTGATTTGGGTCACGTGATTCGCAAGAGGGCGTGAGGTAGACCTCGAGTAGGAGTGGCGTTGCCTGTAATTTGTTTTCTATCGATTCGAATGTTTGCATATCGATAAAATTTTATGGCAAAAAAGTCGTCTTCATTTCCTAGTCGGAACAGTTGCTTCTGGGTGAGACGAATCGCACTGGGGTACCAGTCGTGCAGTTTTCATATCTTTCCTTCCATCTGGAGGTACTGCGTGTCGAATTTCTTTACACTTGTTCGAAGGACTGTGCAAACATTTTCCTGGAAAGCTTTTCGGCAGATGATTATGCAGAAACTAAGAATTTAGATAAATAGAGAACGGAACAAAATGACAGACATTCCGTTGAAAGGATTTTGTTTGTTACAACTATAATCTGTTGGAAAAACTAAAACTTGTCACTGATAAACGTGAGATCGAAGTTCATCATCGTGGCACGTATCATTTGCAATCTGTTCGTAACGTAACTTTTCGATTTGAATTTTAAATCTGTTTTAACCGACAATTTGCATTTAGCATTGGCATAACAATCCCAGTAATGACACTGGCGTAACAAAAAATATCAAAGTTAATGAGGAAGATTAATTTCCCGAGACTTCGGATTCGTCGAGTTCTCGACGTTTCCAGGAAAACATCATTAATTCTTTTTCATTAAATGTGACGCACGGAGGAAACTGTTTTTTTCTCGCCAGCGATCATCGTGACGGGAGTGAATCGAATAATTTAGATTGACCAAGGTCAGGTATAAATAAACGAGTCTGTCACGCAACGCAAGCATGACGAACGTAAAAAGGAAAAAGAAGGAATGTGACGCAGGGGGCCATGAAATTTGCGTAGGGTCGTCCACGACCGTAGCCGAAACACGACCGGAAATATCGTTACGCAAATAAAGTCGAACTCGCAATTCCCGCTGTCTGATTCACGTAGCTGGCATGCGAATAAATTCGCCGAGATTTTCGAGGATTTTGTGCCCGGTCTTCGCGCGCCAAAATAAGGCTCGGCCCATTTTATTTGTGTTTTCTCGTTTCCTTGTTGCGTGTCGTCGCGGTCGTTTATATCGTTTCGCGAAATATTCGAACGTCTGTATATTATCTGTTTGTCACGCGGCCACACTGTCTAGTCATATTTCTCTGTCGAACAATAGAAACAATTTTGCCAAACATTTTGTACAAACACGCGCACATTAATTATCCTTCCTTGAAATCCAGAAAAATGTGACATATTTTGCGACTCGAAAATCGTATCTTTGTTCATCGAGTAATAATCTTCGCTAGCTTCTCTCTTTCAAGCGGGACGTTGTTGCTCGACTTTATCCAGAAAAGCACAAGATATTTTACATTAACGTTTTCCACTCGAATTTTAATCCTTAATTAGCTTCTAATCCTCAATCTCGCCTCGTAAGTGTGCACCATTGTTTCTCAACCTGTGTTCATTTTCTCCGTTTTCTTTTTCCCTTCCAGCGTGGGAAAATGCAACGCAGCGTTCGACATCTGGACAGAGCGACGAACATCTGGTGGCTCGCGTACGTCAGTAGCAAGCAGTTCAATTTATTCAGTCGATGGCTCGATACCACTGACAGTTGGACAATTCAGCTATGGTAAATTGTCCAGCTGCACGCGAAAGTACAAGTACGCACGTGATTTCCCAAAGCCACGGGAAAATTTTGCCTCGCAAATTTCTCGCTCGCTTCGTGCATCGATACCCTGTATCCTATTTCGGGAAACCAACATTGTACACGATATACGATGTATCGGCGATAATTTGCAGAAATCAGGTAGTTGCAATCCGCCGCTCGGTACTCAGCTGCCGAAAATATCACCCGCTACGATTCCGCGCCAATACGTATTGTCTCGACCGGCGCGGACATCGTGCTACGTGCGTTCGGCTTGCACGCTTCTTGGCACTACCCTGAGAATCAGTTAAACGCGCATATTTCGTTACGCAAAGCACGCGAACAGCGAGAGTTTTCCTTTGCCGAATTCCTGAATGACTTCTGACAGCTGTGTGTCTGTCGTTGCTTCGACACCTCGTCGAAATTTCGAAATTGCCGCGCGTGTATCGCGCAATTACCGGGAGTAACGACCAAAGAGGTCAAGGAGCGTTCGAGGTTTTCTTTCCATCCAGAAATTCCATATACCAGATGTCCTCCTAATCGACATGCTTTAATCTGTCGGCCAGTAGCAGCTTTTACATCATATATACATAAATACATTCAATACATCGAACCAACGTTTTTGTAATGTCGTTGTGTAATTAACAAGATTTCAGCCCCAAGATATATCGGTACGTTGTAATCTGTATCGGTGGACACGTTCCTCGAAATGTAACCTGGAAGTAACATCGTTGCGTGCGTGCATCGGCTATTCTTGCTTATCGACCTGTCTCTCCTCTAAGGACTCTTCAACTACGTTGCTTCTTCTCTAATGCAACACTACGAATTGTCTTTTTTTATCGAAATGCACGAGATCTTATTACCTCGTTCGAGTGTCTTCTAGGTGATTGTTTCTATTGTTTCTTTTTTTCTCTCTTTTATCCACGAAGTAAGTCGCAAAAAAAAGAAATTTTAATTTTAATCGCGCAGCTTCCTCGAAAAATATTCTTCACGTCGTTTCTTTTTTTTTCTCTTCTTCTCGCTGCGTTGAGCAAGATATACGCCAATCAACGATCCGTTCGAATGCAACACGTTGCTGCGCGTACGAGAGCTTACCGACGAACGAGAAAATGATCAAATTTCAATGTTTGCGCCGCGAGCCCGGAATTGGAATTTACGTTGCATCGCGTCGCGTTGGAAAGACACTTTTCGAAAACGCTTTGGCACTCGAACAACCCCGATGTCAGCGTCGCGATACGCACACCCACGCGAGGGTGTTCGGTGTCTCTCTCGCTGTCGCGTAAAAAATAGTATCTGAAACTTCAATTCCCAACTGAACCAGATTATTCTCGTTTCGCGGTAAGGATCCAGGTTTCATTCGATTGTATCTCGGGTGTCGTGATCTCATCTTTTCCTCTTTTTCCCCATTATTATCTTCTTCTCTCACTCTCACTCTCACTCTCACTCTCTCTCTCTTTCTCTCTCTCTCTCTCTCTCTCTCTCTTTATTGGTTTATTTAGTTTTTAGGCACGACCGTTGTTGAGGTACAATTGCAGCCACGTTGAATGGAAAATACTCTCGTGAAAGAAGTTTACCGTTCGTAAATAAGCCTCTGACAAACCTCCCCCCCTTTCGTTTCTCCCTCCGTGTGTAAAAAATCTCTTTATTCGTTCGGCTGTAGAAACGGTTAAAAATTTTCGTAGAAATTCTTAATTATCCTGTTTGAGCAACGTGACGCGGCTTGAAATTCAAAACAGTTCGAAAAAACGAGCAGGTTTCAAGAAACGTCGCCGTGTCGCGGGTACGCCGTTTCGTTTCGCCCCCCGGTCGTACGTCGTACAATGGCGGCGTGCCTTTGAGAGATTCAACGTGGCGCACAAAAGGCGTTTTGGTAATTGTACTGTGAAAAACCGTGATTAAAATAGAGAATCCTGATATATTTTTTACAGCGCGTGTGTGTGTCCGTGTGCGTGCGTGTACGCGCGTAATCGGTAGTCAGCGTGTTTTAGGGTCGTACCTAATGCACAAGATTGCACTTCCTTGCATCGTCGTTCCGCGTCGACGTGAGGAACTATACGTGCGTCCAGAGGTACGCCGAGAATTAATTTTACGTATTCATAATGCACATTTGGTACCAACGTTTGTGCTCGTCGAGTAACAAGGATCAACCCCCTCGAGATATTTTAGACTCTCAACTTAAAAGCAATAAACACATATTAATCGCCGGTGATCTCCGAGAGTAGTAATAGTAATAACTAGAGAAAGACTTTGGTAAGTCGTCAGATGAAATACTATAAATTTTAAACGTCATCTCGAATCGTTTTGCATTCTACTCTTTTCTTCGCTCACTTTCAAAGTATATATACTTCGCCAAAAGGCTGAATCGCGAGTACATCTATCAAATTTCCCAGAATCTTTCATTATGTCAGCAGACTCGATATACTTGGATGCAAGTTCCCCTTTCACGTTCTGAAGAGAAATCGTGAAAGGGGTTATTGCACAATTTCCATTAAAATATCTTTCCTTTCGTCCGGCAGCGATCCTAGGATCTCGAAAGGGTTGCCATCGTCGTTCATTCGTACAGTATTTTACCACCTAAGTATGTAATTATCTCGCGCTACATATTTTTCTCATACTTATGTCTACGAAATATATATATATATATCTTATCTTGTATAGAACATGTATATACATATGTGTGTATTTTTTATATTTCTTATATATACATAAGAAATATAAAAAATAAGAAATATATATATATATACACATATTATATATAAAAAATAAGAAATATATATATATATATATATCTTATCTTGTATAGAACATATACATATATACATGTATGTATATATATCCCATCTTGTATAGAACTGGTACAGTATATATATATATATATATCATAAATTTTACAGAGTGACGCTACGTCATAGAAGCATGCGTTAGAAAAATAATGTTTCTGATCAAAAAACAGGAGAAAAACAAGCGGCGTGGAGGTGGTGGGTAGAGAAAGATCTTTTTTTTTTTGTCATCCCTGGTAATCGTCGCCGAGTCACCAAGTGAAACGTGAATCGTGGATTGGGGGGTTTGTCGGCGAGGGTCGACGAGAACGGCATTCGAGACGGTACAATCCACACACCCGACAATGAGGGACAGATCAAGGCGCGGGAAGTGTGACACAGGGTTGTGTGTTGTCGAGACAGAGGGAGGTCGAGAAAGGGGGGTGCGAAGCTTGTTGAGAGAGAGGAGAAATAAAGAGGAAAGAAAGAGAGAAACGAACGTAGAAAACGGACAAGTAGAGTGAAAGAATTGCAAAGAAACCGGTCCCCGCCTCCACACCGCGCGAACCTTACCTTTCGGATTCCTTGAATTGCTTAATTAATGGACGTAACATCATACACGTTACTTCGCTTATTTAATGGACGTAACACCGTGTGTTGAACGAGTTGAAATCATCGCTGTGCGTGTGTATAGGTGCGTGCTCGTTTGTTCAAACGCGATCGATGTTTGATCGATTTCGGTGGAGAACTATAATTGATGTCAGTTGGTGAGAAAGCAAAAAAAAACAGAAAAAAAAAAGAAAAAAAGAAGAGGAAGAGAATTGCACGAGTGTTCCGAATTATCGGCCTCGAGTAGTTCGACTTTCGTTCGAGTGACCGATACGGAAAGCGCGTGGAATCTTTTTCTTCTCTGGTGTCTTCTTTCGAAAGAAGTTACCAAAGAGGTACCATTTTTATTCTTTTTCTCCCTCCTTTTCCTTTCGCTAAAACTTCCACGTCGAAACAAAGAGACGATCGAGCACCTTGATCGTCTCGTGTTTTTCTTTTTCTTTTTCCCCCTTCCTAGAGGCTATATCTGATCGAACGAGTCGCAACACCGACAAATCAAGCGTCGCCCGACGAAGCTCTCGTTAATATTCTCGTTCGCCCATTCCACTACTTCTATCGTGCTTCTCGTAGAAAAATAACTCTGTCTCTGACAAGGATGGGGGGGAAAGAACGTTGCTCGCTTCGTTCAATGCCCAAATTCGATTTGACCCTTTCAGCCTGGGTAACGCCATTTTGCACCGAATCCGAGGAGGAACCTGTTTATCTGTGCGTTCGGCGACTCGAGGGATCTTTCACCTCTCGCGAGCTTCGCTTCTTACAATCGATGACGCGCGAGTCGTCGGTCGAAGAAGAAGAAGGAAAAGGAAACTGAGATTACGGATCAGTGGTCGAACTCTGAGCTGAAAGGGCTCGCAAGTGGCTATCAATCGTCGAATTATCTAGTAGCTAGTAAACAATCTACGACCAGGTACGAGTTTCTTTCTTTGCTAGTTCACACCTTGAGAATTTCGAGCGTAACTCGCCGGTGTACGTTAGGGCAAGGCTACGAGGAGAGGTCGTACGTCACGGCGACGACGATTTATGCGCGAAAGAAGCCAAGTAAATAGAACCTTCCTACGGCGGCGGACGCCTTTCAATTCGCACCGGGGATTTTTGCGACAAGGGAATACTCTCAACGCGTGACGTGATCATCCGTGACTCACGAAAACTTGGCATATACATATCGTACGTGTATTTACCTTGAAACCGAAAGCTTATTCGATGAAACAACAGCTGATAATGGATTGCTTTCGTGTTTGCGACGTCACACACCGATATCCTCCTTTTCCTTGTCCTTTCTTTTCGTCGCGTTTTGTAACGACGATCCTCGTTGCATAAGGATGCTTCTCCGTTACGCGTTGACCCCTTTCGATAATTTTATCGTTCAAAGGAGAACGTTCAAAGTCGTTTCTCGCTGGTAACCTTACCCCAATGCCCCTGTCTGGGCGCACACGCGATCGTCGAGACTAAATGGTTGGTCTGAAAATATTTTCCTTTTCGACGCATGCTAAACAGAACGGTTCCGGTCTCTGTTCCCTTTTAACACGTCGCTCAGGATGCTCGTGTAAACTGTGAGATGCCCGTTCGCTAAACCGTGATCCTACGATACCACGCGCACCAAACGAGTCGAGTCGAACGTCCAGCGAGTATGTTCGATCGATGTAGCGGGAATTAGTGGCGGTACGATCGAGAGCAAGATCGTTCGGACCACGTTGAGGAAATTCAACAATTCAACGACGGGGAAACACGCGGAACACGCATCTTGGAACGATAATAATAACACTTTGGTACAATACTTTGGAACAAATTTGGGTGTGTGTGTGTGTATATATATATATAATTGTTGGTCGATGGCGATGGAAAATGCGTTTAAATACTGCCGCATCGTTGAAGCTCGAGAGATCGTTGGGTAGCGCGCGACAGCACTGGTCGTGAGTAGACCCTAGATTCTTGAGCGAAGTTTGCCCTTGGGCTGCCTTTCTTCGTAGATTTTTAGAGATTTAGTGGTTTCGCGAAGAAGCATGCAGGTAGTGGCGCCCTGTTGTCGTGTAACCGTAAGTTAGAACACAATGCGTTTTATATACCCTGCGGATAACATTGAACTTCTCTAAAGAACACTAAACATACTATCACACCGAACAACATACAGGCTACGAGTTACTCGTGGACCGTGCACAGTGTTTCAATGTCTGGAGACTTGGCGTTTTCGAGGCCAAAATTATTTTTCTGTTACCTCAAGGTTTAAGATCGTGGTGCGGTAGATCTCCAGGTAGGACGTTGTCAAATCGAGTTTGAATTTCTTTCGAAATTTGCAGAAGACTGAATATCGAACATTTTTTCGTCACATTATTAAAAATAGCTGAAAAATTGTGG
>KQ435803.1:1787732-1799905 GCA_001276565.1 Melipona quadrifasciata
TTTATCAAAATCATTCTCAAAGCTCGAATTGCTGTAAACGGTATTAAAATATACTCAAAGTACAATTGAACATTCGATACACGCTTGTTGATATACGATCATTTAAACACCTTTAATTCAACATTCTGTGATTAATAATCAAAAGAATTAGCTTCGATTTTCAGAATTTCGACCTTAGCGAGTAATTATCCGATACCTCTGATAGTAACACTTTGTACTCCAGAGTTTCGTCGAAAAAATTGATTTTTGGCCACGAGAACGCGGTCCCCAGGCCGTTGTTGTGCCGCGACGAGGATACAAATGGAGGATCCCACTGACGTTGATCTCAACCCCTAAATTAGCACCGTGGAAACAGCGAGGCCACGCTTCCATCCCCGATAGAACATCCCCTTTGTTCCCGCTGGTTCCCCCTAACTTCAGACTCGGAGGAACCCAGGGTCTAGTCACGAACGCCCGCCGCCCCCCTTTCAAACCTCGACTCATTCGTTGTGAAGCGCGACGCGGCTCGCGCGTACGACTCTGTATCGCAGTGTGTGTGTACATATTTATTTATAATACTTATACTCATAGGGTTGCGCGGCCCTTTGACGTTGCGGCGAAGGCGGGGACCGTCCGGCCTGCGTCCTGGGATGGCATGCACAGAACACAGCACAAAATGCCACACAGTTACACAGACAAACAAATCGACAGAGAAGAAAGGGTACAGATAGAGAGACCCGGTCACTCCTGGGTCAGAATGGACGAGTCCATATATTGGGCATATCGTGGGGTTAGGGTCGTGAGTTATTACAGTTGTGGCTCGAGGGGGGAGGAGATAATCGTTGGGTGAATTGTACAATGGTGAATTAGAAAGCGTAAAAGTCGATCAGCTTGTTTGACGCTTGACGTTCCTGTAGAAATGGCGTCCGATCCTTCGAACCGTACGTTCAAGCTATATATACATATATATGTACAGAGATCGTTGTTCGGTTTATGACAGAGAAAGTCGACCAGCGAGGAAAAGTGAAAGAATAATACAGTTCGATCGTGAAGAGGAGTAAAAAGAGAATCAGAAGTGGTGCTTATTTCAATTACGCTTGCTAGCTAATGGCTGTACGTAAACTGGCGGGAAATTGAAATGCGAGAAAAGAAAGAAAGATACGATCATTACGTTCGCTAGAGATCGAGCACAGAGAAAAATCGTACGATGCGGCTAATGAGCAGGCATGTATATTACAATGTATGATATATCGTATATATATATATATGTGTAAAATTGAAAAGTCAAGAGTCGAAAGTGGCGTCGTAAAAGAGAGAAGGAAAAAAGACTCCAAGACTAAAATTGAGGTAAACTCGATATGGAAAAATCGTGCTACACGTAAATGGGTGAAATTTTACTCGTGTCTCTTTTTTTTTTTTCTTTTTCGTTCTCGTTCGAGAGGCTCGTCTAAACGATTACGTCGTCGCAAAGGTATTTCCTTTCGTGCGAGAAGACTCGTTCTCTTTCTTTCTGTCCCTCGCTCTCTCGTCGCGAGATTGTTGGCTATAAATCCTTAATGTTCTCGCGGCAAGCGTGAATGAACGAGTAACAGCGAACGATTGTTATCTTGTTTAACATCCGGTGGTATTTTCGTACGACACTCTTGGAAAAGCGTCTCGTTGCGTTTCGCCGAAAAATCGTCGCGACCTGTGCGAAACGAGATCGTCGAAATCCGTTTCTTTCCCGATTCTTTTACCAAATTTCCGTCTTTTGCTCGCGTCGCGACGAAAGTTCCTTCGAAGGAGGAAACTCCGGTGACAAAGGCCTAAATGAGATGCACTAAAGGGGAAATCGAGCAGAAAGGGAGCAGCGAGTCTAAAATTCACGCCGAGAAAGCACGAACGTATGTCTGCAGATAAAAAAGCGAGACAATTAAATGTGAAAATGTTATTTCGAAGAATTGCTCACACCTTACTTTGAAATTTCATTTTGAAACAGGGAAAAAACAAACGTGCGAAATTCAGATCCAAAAATGATCGCGGCTCCCTTTCGTAGTCTGGTGACGCAAGTGCAAGGACGTCGGTGTCGCGTGACAAATAAAGAGACAGGAAAGTATGCGAATGTAATATCTATGTGGTGGACAGTACGCACGAAGAGAAGAGGACTCACCTTCGACATGCCGCCCCCGCCGCCGCCTCCGCCGCCGGATGCGGTCGAACCGCGTCCGGGAGTGACGTAGAGACTTTCTGTACGTTTAGGCTGCCCCGGACTCGGCAGAATATCCTGTCCAAGGTTACGATTCTTCAGCAGGGCGCTCTCGAATTGGCTGGACGTCGAGGCTGCGTACGTCGGCGTCGCGGCACCGCTTCCCACCACGGATCCGTTCAACGGCGTGCCCGATCGAATCGCGCTCGGTGCTCTCATCGATCTAAATTCGTAGATCGAAGCGTTAGAAATTTCCTTTCGCTGGTATCGATCGATTTTTTTGTTTTTTTTTTGTTTTTTGGTTAGTTAACAAGTAACCTAACGAGTAATTATGATAAATACCAATGGTATTTGTTAAATTTTTATTTCTGATTGCTTGCTGATTTCGCAAAAGCTCGAACAGTGGAACGAATAGTTGAGTAGTGCGAAAGATGAATATTAATTTGTATTATTGTTGCTATTAATATTGCACTATTCTTCGAATTTTGGTTGCGAATGTAACAATTAAGGAAACTGTGCGAAAAGTGGCTTGTAGCTAACGATCAAACGTGAAATAACGATGCAGGGTTAAATAAGTGATTCAAAATTAAACTAAACAAACAAATTTCGGAGCACCTGTCGAGCATGTCCATGGATGGATTCGTGACGGTTTTATCGACGGACGGCTGTCTCGAACCAGTCAACCGGGAATGCGCTCTAGCGTATCGATCTACGGAACTATCGCGACTGGGCGGCCTTTTATAATGATCTAGCCTGTAAAGTGACAAGCCAAAATCTAATTTACAAAGTATTGCTCGAAAAATCATAGTTCAGAAACTATGCATAAAGAACAATTTTCGTGCTAGAACAATCAATCTGAAATGTGCATCTACGTATTCTCTGTGTGTAGTTGCGTAATTTTGCCAAAAGCACACGCAGGTCACAAGCAACTGCGACAAGAAAAATTTCAACTTGGTGCTTCTAACAGAATGTATCGTAATTTGTCGTAAGTGTAAAAGATCAGCCAAGGACCTGTCGTTCAGCGTTTGCCCAATGGTGTTGGGTCGGTCTTGGGGAGTCAAAACCTTGCTGTTCCTTCGTATACTCGTAGAACTCGGTGGTTGTTTCGCGTCCCCATCTGGTTCGTATTGTTGCGGAATTTGGGTTTGCGACTGTGGTGGTAGTTGTTGGGACTGTCCGTATATTTGCTGGGAGTTGTATTGATTCATCTGACTTGGCCCGTATTGATTCGGCAACGTCTGTAGAAAGATATTGAACGACATTGATACGCGTAATCGTGGAACTTTCTACGCGATTATATTTAATTAAAAAAAGAGGAAGGACAAAAATAACTCTGTACAATCCATTTAAAGCGTTATCACCTGCTGATTAGGGTAACCCTGCGTGTTTTGATATCCTTGCGGTCCAATCTGCTGCTGCTGTTGTTGATACAAATATTGATCGCCCTGAGGTGGACTCATAGGTTGGTACTGAGACTGACTGTAGGGACTATTTTGAACAGCGTATTGATTCTGCGGAGCGTGGCCCCCTTGGAACTGACTCATCAGCTGATACTGATTCGGTATACTGTTAGGGTACTGGCCCTGTTGAACGGGACTCTGAGCCATCGTCTGAGGATACTGCGTTTGATAAAGATTTTGACCGGTCAGCGTTGTCTGGTTCAACTGATTCAGAGGTAGCTGGTTCACCAGTTGTGCCGGGGTCGGATTCGACAGCTCGCTCTGCGACAACTGATTCTGCGGCAACTGATTCTGCGGTAGCTGATTCTGCGGTAACTGATTGCTCAGCAGTTGATTTTGCAACGGTTGGCTCTGCGGCTTCATGCTGGTTCTCCTGATCGACTGCATCACGTTACTCGCCGTGGTGGTCGGCCCCGACGTGGTCGATCCCGACGTTGGCTCCGACGTCGGGCTCTTCATCGGCGTGGAGCCAGGCTGGTCCACGCTGGCCGCCTTGTGGAGGATGCTCTTCCCTGGAACGGTGTCCTGCGGCGGTGGCACGTACTTTGGTATCTCTCGGTTTCGCAGCCTCTCCAGTCCAGGTTGCCGGAAGTCCGGCGCGAATTGCTTGGCCGTCTGCTGAGCCAGTTCCGAGTCCTCTCTCGCTTGGTCGGCAGCCGCGTCCGCCAGCTCGGCTCTCCCTCGGGCGGTGGCTGTTCTCGAGATCGCGATATCCGCCTTTTGAAGCGCGATCTTGCTCGCCCTCTGAGCCGCGTTCACCGCGGCCTCTATCCTCTCGCGGAACTTGGCCGATCTGATAAGGAACAGGTGCTTCTTCTTCTGACTGGTGATCAACACGTTGTTCTTGTACTTGCCCTCCTCCTTGGTGCCGTCCCTGAACGTCGTCACGCCGTACCCGTATTTCCGGTTGTTGAACCACTCACCCTCGTATCGCAGACCGTCGCTACGCTCCGATATACCGAAGCCCGTCCTCTTGTCGTTCTTCCATTCGCCTAGATACGTCTCGGTCACCGAAGCGTCCATTTGCTCGTCCTGCGAATGAAGTGTCGTTCTTAGAAACTTCGATCCCTTCTATTCTCCAACAATCAAACACGGACGGACAATTTGTCACTTTTGTAAAAAGAAAATTGACTCGTTCTCGTCTACATCGATACATTCGCCTTTCGTCAGACGAGATATTACGACAAGTCTCACCTCGATGACGAAGGACGCGTTACTGTCCGTGTGAACGGATGCCGAAGCCTGGCTCTGCGAACTCTCTGTCGACATCCACGACGCTGAGCTAGCATTACTCCTAATACTGCCTCCAGTACCGTGTTTCTCCAAATCACCCGTACTCCTCTGCTTCCGAATCTTCAGCCCCTGAAATTCACCGGTTATCCTTCAATCTTAACCCGTCCTTCTCAGCGAACTGCTTTTCCCGGAAAAAGTAGGAAAACTTCAACGGGATTAAAATTACGCATTACCGAGAGGATGCCCTTCTTCAACGACTTTTCCGTGAGGCTCTTCCTCCTTGCCGGGGGATTGTCACTCCTGGCTTTGAGCACGAAACCACCTCTGCTGTCGCCAACCCGACGATCCCTTCTGTCGGTCGGTTCCGGCGTCGGTGCCACCGGGCCGCCATCGTCAGCGCTCCTCAGGGACGTCAAGGAAGCCCTGACTTGCTTCGACGGTTTGTAATGACTTGCCAAACCAAAGGGCGCGCTCGCTCTCACGCCATATCCGTGTCTCATGCCGTGGTACCATTGCCCCTGATACGTGCCTGTGGAAAGTAATCCCTTCGTTAATCCATTAATTATTTCGATTTAAAATCTGTCCACTATGATGAACGGTTCATCTCGCGTCACCTTGTCGTTTGTGTCGCTATCAACCAGTCGTTCAAATTGAGAAATGTATTTCAATTTAATTGAATTTTATTTTATTTCAATTCAATCGTATTCATATTAATTGGAATGTATTTTATTTCAATTTAATCAATTTAATTGAAAGATGTCTTTCGTTCGCAAGTGTACGGTCCAGCATGTCATATTAGGAATTCCTAAAACATTTGATACAGGCCACTTTGAAAACTCCAAATAAATGTAGTCAGTGTCAAGCGCGATGAGATCTTTCTCGCCATAGGATTGTCATGTGTGTATCCGAAGTATTGGGATAGTTTTCAGAAGAGGATGGGACCAGAACTGCTATCCCACCCGAGTTATGGGTGGCAATGAGACATTTTGGTAACTTCCCCCATACTTCCTGATTGATCTTGCTCAACTTCTCCTTAGCGTCTTTTGGAAAGTCCAACACGCGACCTTCATACGAAAAAGGACTCTGAGGACATTACGTCAAAACACAAGGAACATAGTCAGATAATCAAATCAAGATCTAATCATCAGACATCAGTCGATATTCGGCCAAGTGTACCTGTCCAACTTATTGTCGGTCAGGGACCTTAGTCATGCAGACAAACCAAGCTTTCTGAAAGCTAATAGAAGCCATCAGGCTTGTTGCAAAATAAAGACAGTGCAAATTAACCAGAGTTATTCGTTTTCCACAACAGTGAATGGTTCTTCGAACAAAGGGATGCGAATGTCTTTAACTCTAACAAAAAGAAGTAGCAGGGGATTCATAAAGACAGATCAATTTCATCTCGGTTGACTCCAATCGTCTCCTATTATTTACAAGTTTTATTTTGAAGTTTACTATCGATCAATTTTACATCAAAGCTACGTGGTAGAGCGAGCAACATAAGTTTCCCACGCCAGAACGCTACTTGTTCGCAACACAACTGTTTTAATTCGATTTATAAGCGAATCACGGGGCCCCCGTTCGCATAACTAAACTTTCCTGTTTCTCGCGTTTGGTTCACTATTACGAGTCTCATAACGACGGTTCCATTTACATTTGCATTTGAAGTCGCGCGTAAAGCGGCGAGAAGAATTCCAAATCTTTCTTCCATCAGCGGAACTTTCCTCTCTTAACCGCCCTTTGACAAATATACACGCTTTGCGCTTACGTTTGCAAATTCGTTTAAAGCGTATTCCATTTCCTTTCTCTGGAATTCACCGCGTGTCCAATCAACTGCCGGCGGGATTTACATATTCACGGCGCAGCGTGAAGACGGACGAAACTTCGCGGTTCGGCGGTTCACCGGCTCGGCCGCGACAGCGTCGTGGAAATCACGTTCCAGGAACGATACTGCATACACGCGGGCGGATGTGACGAATTCCCAGGAACGCTCGCGCTCCGGTAATAAGGTGCATTGTTTTTGCCAAAACGTGACCGCGTTTCAAAATGTGCCGCGTGAGTCATGTACCGAGCGGCGCGCGCGACTCGCAGCAACAAAAATTTACGTTACGTGCGCGACTCGGGGATGGAATTGTACACGACGTAACCCGTGTGGGCGCATTCCTCGTTCGCGGAAAATCCAAATTCCACGCCGATGAGATACCGCAGACCGTCTGCGAGCCGTTGGTCCAACACTCTGGGCTCAGCCGTCGTCGTCGTACAAAGACCATCCGTCATTAACAAAGACCACGCGATCTCTTCTCGTGGAAGAGTTTTCAATTTTCACGCAGCTTCCACTTCTTCCACCCTTTCTCGTTCTTTCTTCATCGAAGAGTATCGCAGAGCATCGCAAGTGGGCTGTGGATTGAGATGTTGGAAGAATCAGACACATCGAGAGATCCAAACAACGAAGAATTTAAATATACGAATGTCCAACTGTTCAAGTGTTTAACCGCCTAAACGTTTGAATATCCAAATATTTTAATATTTAAACGTCGAACGTACAAATGTTCGAATGTGTCCGGAATATCAAACATACTGAAAATATCTGGAATACCAAATTCCCAATGAGCTTCCGTCTCTTTGATTTCTTCAACGAGGTTAGAAATTTTCAGAAAATTCACAGTCTAATTACTGACCCAAAATTTCACAAAATTATTTTCCTCATACGTCCGTGTAACGTATATTTTTGGGCATTTTTTTGTTTCAAAAAGTTTCCTGTTGACCATACGAAGCATTGTGACTACAAATTTTGATAAAGTTTATAATCTAATTATAACTCGGAATTGTTTTCATCGTACACCTATGTATTTTTGAACATTTCGTATTTCAAAAAGTTTCCTGTTGATCGTACGAAGCATCGTGACCACAAATTTTCATAAAATTCACAATCTGATTACAACTCAGTATTCCACAAGATTGTTTTTACCGTGCACCTATGCAACAAAAATTTTTTAGACAGATTGTTGGGCATTTCGTGTTTCAAAAAGTTTCCTGTTGACCGTACAAAGGATCGTAGCTTTTGATAAAATTTATAATCTAATTATAACTCAGCATTGTTTTCATCGTACACCTATGTATTTTTGGGCACTTCGTGTTTCAAAAAGTTTCCTGTTGATCGTACAAAGAATCGCAGCTACAAATTTTGATAAAGTTCATAATCTAATTATAACTCGGAATTGTTTTCATCGTACACCTGTGCATTTTTGGGCATTTCGTGTTTCAAAAAGTTTCACGTTCGCCGTACAAAGGGTTGCGAAAGTTTAATGAATAAAACGCGGTATGTAGGTTAAAGCTACGGGCCGAGCTATGCGATAATATCGCGCGCCGATCGGGGAATATTTGAAAATAATTCGACGCGTCTATTACGGAACGTTGTTCGGTGAAACAACTCCTCTCTCCGCGAATCTCCGTCATCGTGGCCGAAAAACTCTCGCGTTAGCAGTCGAATTCGCCGCGAATAAAAAAGTACTTCGTTAGGGACGGAGACAAAGGACCGGCGACAATGAACACATTTCAGTAGGCCGCAACGATCAACAAAGTGGCAGCGAGCTTGTCGAAAGCGTTTCCATTCCACGCGCGGCTCTCTATTATTCGTCCAACAATAATCATCAAAGTCTTTCGTCCCGTATTCGTCGGGCATTAACAAAGTGCCGCGATTGCAGCCGGGAACGATGCATCGTCGTTTGTCGTTGCGCGATGCGCGGCTGGCGGTGCTTCCTCTCCCTTTGTGCCAGTCGCGATTACGAAGCAAACCTTCCGCGGATTCGATTCGTACGCTCAGCGACAATGCGCTTCCCATTCCCCGATCGTTCGCGCTTTTAGACGTCTCGGTTATTGGACGATCGACTTTTTCGAGAGCAAGCGTCTTTTTCGAGCGCCAGCGTCTTCAATTAAATCGTCCTTTTGTGTTCTTTGGATTATTTTCAATTCGACTGCGTTTCTTTTTATAGCCGAAACAATCACTTGCTTTTCTGTTAAACGGAAATACATACATTTTTTGAGGGGCAGATTGACGTACTTGAAACAGCTTGACGATATATTGTTTTTCTTTGTGACAATTGGCAACAATTTTCCGCTTTAAGGAATGATTGGAGTCTAGTGAAATTACTTCTGCTACGTCTTTTCTAAGTCATTCTCGATTTTCTTGAAAGTCACTCGTAGTTTTCTATAGCCAAACTGTGTTGAAGTTAAAGGATTTGATCTTTGATTATTTCTGATAATCGATCGTCTCGTTAATCCGTGTTTGGACGGCTCTTAGATCTCTCATCCACCGGGTAAAGCCAGGCTGTCGGTGCTAGATGTCACCACTGTCATAGGAAAGCACCCGACACCCACTACCTATAATACATAAAAGAAAAGGTTTGCTCGTCCACGGAACGAGCCTCTTGAACCAATTGTCAAAGAACAATTGCGATTCACTTTGGAAGAAACCTTCTATCCCAATAATTACAACGATCAAGAATAAACTTCACGTCGGTGAAGAAAACCTCACGTCATTTATGGCAAAGTTACAAATTCGTCGGTCATTACTACGTGATCATGCACGAGGCCTATTAAAAAATTAACGACGTAATAATCGCGCGATCTGTCCATTTACTAAGGTCATTAGGAGAGGAGAGGAGCGGGTCGTCTGCTGATCGATTGCAGAGCCGGCAGCCAGCCTCGTTTCAAAAAAGTGTGTCTGTGTGTGTGTGTGTGTGAGAGAGAAAGAGAGAGGAGAGGGCTAGGAAAATGAAGTCTGCGGACGGCATTATTGCAGCCCCGAACTGTACATATGGAAACGGGCGACTCTCTCCCTTCCCAGGCGGAATATTATTTCGCCAGCGTTTAAGCAAGTGGGTCACGCCGTGCTTCTCGACACGCTTCGACTGCCGATGCGAGAAGCCCGGTCCACGAAATTGCGCACCACCGTGAATCGCGCCTCCTAACCTTCCCCCCCTCCCCCTCTTTAATTAATTTCGTCCACTTCCCGCTTCTTTCTGTTCCCCACCAGTGAGCGAACGAAAAACCTCCAACCTCTTCCCTAGCCTATTTTTCTTTCCCTTTCTTCTTCTTCTTCTCCTTCGTTTCGTCGAGCAGCGAATTTTCGAATCAACTCGGCCGTCTTGAGAAATAATCGGAAGTGAAGGAACGAGAGACGCGAATGGGTTCGACGAGAGAAAGCAAATCTTTGGGAAATCGATTTGAAATAGAAAGCCGAACGGAGAAACGTGTCGAGACATTGCGAACGTTCGTGGCGATCTCTGTCAGAGGCTGAGCTGATGAAACAGGAGGTACACAGAGATTTGCGTCTCGATGTTTTGCGAGAGTAGAAAGTTTCGAAACGAAGATCTATCAAACAGAACGTAGCGGACACGTTTTTATGCAAATTCGTCTCTCAAGAAGACGATTCGTTTCGTCTGTTAAATATCGCAACTCGGGCATTTGGACTGTTTTTGTACAAAATTGACGATTGTTGATGCAATGTTCTTCGGCGAGTCGACGATACGTCTGCTGATATTGAGACGATTTAAAGTTGTGTAAGTAGTTTCTTATCGTTAAGAAAAATACGAAAAATATCTCGTACGAGTAAACACACACGGTCATCGATAAGATTATTCGCAACTCTTCACAGTTCTTTTCGATAGACTGGATAGAGGTACTTGGATAAAGGTGGATAGAGATTGTGGAACCTCGTGAAGAGAAGTTGCATCTACATCTTTCACGTATAATAAATTTCTTTCTCCATTTATATTCACGTTGTGCCTTTATACTTGAACAGTAACTCTTTTCTTGCACGTGCTGTGAACTTTTCAATGAGTCGAGTAAATTAAACCAAGGTACTCTGTATTACCAACTGTTGGAAATAATCTTTGAAAATCCCGAATTATTGTTTCGTATCAGCGCGAGATATTTTGAGCGAGCAATCGTTTAATTACTCACAGCTTGCGCCAACGAGAGCGTTTCGACATCTACGAACGTATCTATCTATGCGATGATTTATCGTACAAGTTAATCTCAGAAATTACACAGAGATCGATCCACCGAAATATCGTCGCGATCGAATTGCTACTGTGCTCGCATTCAGAGGCTGCTAATCAACCGTAATCGAATTTCACTTGCAGTCCTCCTTTGTGCCAGTTGAACCGCGCGAAAATTCAAAGAAGATTCCAACGCAATTATGGAAATTAGCCTTCTTCCTTGAGAGTCCTGTTCCTAAGCACGAAATCCCGGCTGAATCGAGATTTAATGTCGCTCGTGATAGCGACGATTCGGGTCAACTCTCCTGTGAAAAACGCCTCGGGACGAAAAGCGGTCCCGTCAACGCGGTATTTTCTCGGACGATGAGCAGGGATTCGTCGCGAAAACGTGGGCTCTTTTCGCGAACGAAACGATTACTGCAAGATATATATTGCGATACACAACGATCGATCGTGTCCAACTAGCGATGCAGGTCGTAATGTTAATTACTGGACGGCGAATTTTTATTTATTTATCAGAAACTTAAAAGTACTACAAGGTGTATGCAACTTTAAATCTCTTCATTTCAGATTGAAAAGCTTTTAAGATCAGCAGACAAGATTGTGTTATTAAAGATACACACGGTTTGCATACATTTTTATTCTTTTGAGCATGAAATTAACAGCTGCCCTAAATTTACGGAATTTGCATCAGAATTGTCCGCAGGTGAGAATTCGGGGGCGTTGAATTGGAAATAATATCGAGAGCTGAAGCACTGTTTGTATTTCGTCTTTTCGTGATAACTTTTTAACAAAGCTCTGAACAATCTCCGATCGTACGGATAAAGTTCGGCCATAAAACTCCGAAACATTTGAAAATAAAAGAAAGGAGACACGAAATTGCAAGCGAAATGAGAACCAATTAATCATTGAGTCACTCAACTTTTATCGACTCGACGCCCCAGATTAATTATTGTCGAGTTTCTAATTTCACGACGTTTCGTCTACCGGCCGTCTGATTCTTTCGCGTAAGAGACAGAAAGAGAGAGATCGTTTTGCTCGTTCTCTGCGCCGCGAAAACTTTTACTGGTTATTGAATTTCCGTCGAGTTTGCTTTTCCCTCGCCTCCCTTCGCGACACTCGCTTGCTCCACTTCTCGCGGAACTCGAGCGGCATCGAATTTCGTGCTTTCCCGTCCACTTTGTCGTTTCGACTCCGAGCTTCCTCCCCCCGTTTAATACATTACTCGCGCCGCTTTCTTCGATTAGGCCAAGTACGAGGAGAAGGCCGCGCTTTTCCTTTCGTCCGCGATTCTTCCACGAAACTTTGCTCCAG
>KQ435803.1:1824552-1835214 GCA_001276565.1 Melipona quadrifasciata
ATTTCTGAAAAATTTAAATTTCTAAATTTCTGAACTTAAACATTTCAGAAAACATTGAATCAATTTTTGCCTTTGATTGGATCCACTTTGTAATTTCATCATTTTGAAAAATGATGTCTCTGCTTCTAGAATCTATTGTACGATTTCCCTTTTCACCATTTTATTCAACTTCGAACATTGGGGTTAAATGGCGGAAATGTTAGGATTTCCGGAATTTTGATCATAATGTTCAAAGTTCGATAAAATCCTGGAAAGAAAATCACAACGCAAAGAATTCCGAGAACTCGTTGTAAAGAGGAGACTTCGTTCTTCAAAATGATGATGGATCTAGTCACGAAAAAAATTGTTTCAACGTTACTCGAAAAAGAAGTATCCTCATTTTCCAACTCATTACGCGATGGAACATTATTTTTGAACAAAACGAATTCAATACTGTCAAAGCAGAGAGGTTTTATACTTTCAATTGAGATCAAGTGGATCAACATAATTTTCCTTTACAAAGTGATCACTTTTATAAAGTTTGAATTATTGACAATTCAATCTCATCGTTATTGATTCAGCTATTTTCCTCACTGTGTAATCTGTACATTTCTGTAAATTTAAGTTTATTAAATCCAAACTCGGATATACGACAAAATATACTGGCAAAGTATTATAACATTAGATCAAATACTTCCTCTAGTAAATTTTCCAAAACTGATTTTTCAATCGACTTTGTGTCATCGTTAACATCTCGAACAACTTTTGACACATTTATCGAGAGGTCAGAATAAATAAAATTCACGGCTATCCTTGTAGCAAAACACTCGTCACATATGCGCTATATTCGCGTTTAGATCATTTAACCTTCTGAGATTTGCTTGCTCGCTGGAGATTAGCTGGGAATTACAGTTCGACCATCACGACGATATTCGTGCTCGTAAACAGTTTCGAAGCTCGTTTTAATTAACAAGGGAGGGTGGATTGAAAATCGAACATCACTGCACTGGAAAAAAATACGAAAAATTGAGAGATCAGTTGGTGTTTGTACCATGAACGATGCGGCAACGTTTTTCTGCGAGTATTTAGAGTAATCGACGAGAGAATTTCTATGAATATATTCTTCTATAAAAAATTTCTTTGGAACGCTATGATTATATTACAAGCAGTAAAATAATCAGTTGGAACATCTATGATCGAGTTACGGCAAATTTATTGCAAATCTGTATATTTAGTGAAAGATACATTTGGTGATTTAAATTTAGAAGAAAATATTTATTATTGTTTAAATGAGAAGTAAATTCCGAAGACTAGCGCGGATGTCGCGAAAATACGTCAGGTATCGATAATAAAAATCTGTACAAAGTGCACGAACTGGCCTCATTGGAATTTGTTTATTAGTTTTCGTAATTTATACGCAACAGTTGTCACCGACACACCTATCGCATTTAACGTGGAATTTATTCTTTCCAGAAATAATGGAATAATATCGAAACGTTCGATTTATGCGCCTCCTTGCACGTTTTACAAATAATTGATGCGCTTCGAGCAGTATCGTCGCGCTGTTTGAGAAAAGAACTCGTGAAACAAAGCGCTAGTTTACGGTACAAAGTTCCTCAACATCGACTAACGACCAGTTTCAGTTGATAATTACAGTAACTCCCCGAGAACTTCATTTTCTACAGTTCTTAACAAGTCAGTTGTTCGATGAAAAAATACACGAATCGCCAACGCGAACCTGATTCAACATCAGCAACATTTCTCCCGGAGTTACTCTAATCACATTTTTCCGTTTTCAAAGGGAACCCCTCGGACGGAAATTCCCTCGGACGTAAATTATTCCATTCACCATCCCTGGACGTTCCAAGCGCAGAGGTCCCCAGACCAACGTAAACTCAACACCTCGTCGACGAAATATTTTCTCTTTAATCTCTGGAAAGAGTTGTCCAAAGCGACTCCCGAGCTGCCGTAAATACGAACGAATAAAATCCCCCGGTTTATCACGGCCAACGACAGAGATAATTGCAACCGAAAAACGGCTCCACGGTCGTTCACGGTCGCGGGTTTTGTCATCAGCGAAGGCAGGATCGTAATTTATCGGACATCCCTAGGAAAACGTGACTTGACGAAGACCTTGCTCCAGTTTAGACGGAAACGAAACGACGGAGTCTCTCGGCCCAGATACGTGGCAGCGAGAAACACAAGCCCCCCCTCCCATCCTCGTCCCTCCTTTCTTCTTTCTCTTTTTTTTCCCTTTTTTCCCTCCCTTTTCCCGTCGCCGCTCTTTCTATTTTCTTCCCGCGGTATTTCCACCCTTTTCAGCGTCGCTCGCCACGCGCTTTGACGATCGAGCGGAGGCGACCGTTGCAAAGGCGAGAACGATGAAAGAAGAAGCCCGCTCCAGGATCTTTAATATTCGCTAATTGCGCATTGTGATTATCGAACGAGCCGGCCGTTGAATTGTTAAGCACACGCGCGATAGCCAGCCGACGAGGGTTGGCCAGCGTAATTAACGGATCCCATCCGCGATGAAACGAGCATTTTCCACTTTAATTATCCCTGTTCCCGCGAATTGAAATTTCGAAATTCGCCGCTCCACTCGCGGGGATTTTTCATGCAACGACTGTGCATCTTTCGCATGTGGAGGATTCTTTGGTTCGTAGTTTAACGACGGTTTAACTAATTGTTGGCACTGGAGAATTGTTTAACACAGAGAATTTCTACGAATAAAAAATTTCATTGATATTTTAACGAAATAAGGACGCTATGATTATACTACAAGCAGTAAAATAATCAGTTGGAATATCTATGATCGAGTTGCGGAAAATTTATCGTAAATCTGTATATTTGGCGAAAGATATTTAGGGATTTTAATTTAGGAGAAAATATTATTGTTTAAATGAGAAGTAAATTCCGAAGACCGGCACGGATGTCGCGAAAATATGTCAGGTATCGATAATAAAAATCTGCATAAAGTGAAATTTATTCCTTCCAGAAATAATGGAATAATTTCGAAACGTTTCGCGGGAATTTTCATGCAATGACTATGTATCTTTCAGAGGTAGAAAATTCTTTGGTTCGTTGTTTAACGACGGTTCAACTAATTGTTGGTACTTTAAAATTCGGGCAAGTTGTTTTATTGTCACATCGAGGATTATTCAACGATACACTGAGATTTCTTTAAATTAAATTCTTGAAACGTGAGATTTCTTTCAGTTTAAATCATTAAAATATCAGATGAATGACTAAAGTTTATTAACTGTTCGTTTCAATGTTACGCACGAAATACTGTTTTTCTTTTTCTTTTATAAAAATAGGAATTTCTCCACAACGTACTAACAATATTAAATAAGAAGACTTCGAAAAGGAAAGTTGATTGTAATTTGGCTTTTCTTTTTTTTTTGTTCAGATCTTTAAGAAAAAGAAAATTGCAACGGGGAGGTCAAAAAGTAGCGAATTTAAAAAATATTTTGTAATGGTAATTACGAAATTAATTTTGTAATCTGAGAGTGTTTCAATTTCCAGGAAATTGCGCGAAAATTTCTAAAATGAGGAACTGGCATTTTTTAAAATCTCAATTTCCTCACGCGAGGGAGTCACGTTCCCCCGATTTGTCACCTCCGTTATCAAATTATCCTAATTCGTGCCCTCGAAACAAGCGAAAAGACTGAAAACGAAATCGAGCAATGGTGGAGGAACGTGTGCTATTACGTCTCAATTAGAACCACGTTCGACCCGTGCGTGACTTAGGCTCGCGATACGATCGAGCCCCGATCTCTCCAACGACATTTCCCTGTCACGTTTGCCGACACGTTCTCGTAATTGTTACACGACTGGTTAATGTCGGTTAATCGATACGCACAGGATGCACGACACCCTAAAGCGGGTTGCGACGCGAGCTTTTCACCACTGAAACGAGGAAATTCAAAGTGTAAACTAGAATTTTATGTTTTCATCGCGTCGGTATTAATAGTTAAAAAAAATTAAAATCACGGTGCGATATTTGGCGAGCGAAATCTTTCTTTCCCTCTGTCCGAAAAAGTACGAATTTGCACGAACGTTCGCGGCAGATGCACATCTTCACCTTCAGAGGAAGTAGACCTTCAGCGACATTGACCGAATTTAGCGAGAAACCTTCGCTGCTCCCGGTCGGGAGGAGCGAGGGGAAATTTGCAATAGGCTTCGTGTAACAAGTACGGAGAGAAACGGGCAGAGAGTTTCGGTATCTGGATGTTTGGGATAGTTCGGCCGTCCCAATAACTGACGTCCGATAATATTGGTATATTCTTGGACAATCCGAGAGGCGTCGATGCATCAACGTGACCTATTATCCGAGTAGTCGAGCGCTACAGAGATCAGCGAATTATTTATGATTTCCGCGCGCGCGCTCGACCGAATGACTGAATTCTCTCTCCCCCTCTCTTGAATTTCACCGCACGTTCTAAATGCAGTGACGGCCCGAGTTCGCGGCGACGCGTTCTTTCTTTCTCTTTTTTTTTCATTTCGGCCTAATCCCGAGCGTTCCCATTGATAGGAACACCGTCGCACTAAAAATACAGAAAAATGTGGGTCAATTCCCCTATACGTTGAAACGGCGCGCGCGCTCGCGTGTCAGCTGATGTTAATAACACTTGTATTTACGAGCTCTCGTTGCACCGGGACTATTTAAAGCCGCGTGACAGAATTTTCTTCCGGAACGATCGACGACTCAAATATAGTCGCGCAATGTCAGTTACGTTACGCCGCGGCCCCCCGGCGCGGTGGAAAAGCACCTCCGGGATTTTCGAAACTCGCCGCGCCGTCTTCTTCATTTGGACAACGTAGATTTCTCTCGAACGTAGGGGGATGCGAAACATTTTCGGCGATTACACCTCAAACGTTTTGCACTGCCGGAATTGGCAGACTTTTGAAATCGAAATCTGTTGCGTTGCACGAGGAATAATGTTTCCGATTCGAAGAAATTGTACATAAAGATCTTTATACGTCAAAGGAGATCAAGAAGAAATTTTTTAAATTAATTATCAAGGAATTGTTAAGGGATTATTAATTATTAAAGGAGAAATTTTTTATTAATTATTAAAGATCTTCATGGATCATCAAAGGAGATAATTTCGAATGTTTTTCACTGCCGGAATTGGCAGAGTTTTGAAATCGAAATCTGTTGCGTTGCACGAGGAATAATGTTTCCGATTCGAAGAAATTGTACATAAAGATCTTTATACGTCAAAGGAGATCAAGAAGAAATTTTTCTAATTAATTATCAAGGAATTATTAATTATTAATTAATTATTAAGGGAGATTTAATTAATTTAATTATTTTATTTTGTCTTATTAATTATTAAATAAGAAATTTTTTATTAATTATTAAAGATCTTCATGGATCATCAAAGGAGATAATTTCGAATGTTTTTCACTGCCGGAATTGGCAGACTTTTGAAATCGAAATCTGTTGCGTTGCACGAGGAATAATGTTTCCGATTCGAAGAAATTGTACATAAAGATCTTTATACGTCAAAGGAGATCAAGAAGAAATTTTTCTAATTAATTATCAAGGAATTATTAATTATTAATTAATTATTAAGGGAGATTTAATTAATTTAATTATTTTATTTTGTCTTATTAATTATTAAATAAGAAATTTTTTATTAATTATTAAAGATCTTCATGGATCATCAAAGGAGATAATTTCGAATGTTTTTCACTGCCGGAATTGCCAGACTTTTGAAATCGAAATCTGTCACGTTACACGAGGAATAATATTTCTAATTCGAAGGAATTATACATCAAAGGAGACGAAGGAGAAATTTTTTATTTGAGAAAGATTTTCTTTGATCGTCGACGGAGATAATTAGTATTTGTCTTCTGAAAAATAGAACGTGCACACACATAATCCCTGTAATCGCTCGAAAAAAAGTTGCCAGGTCAAAAATTCGTATCTTCGTGAAGATAAAATTCGAAAAATGGAGGACAAAGGTTTACCAAGCGCTAGACCAAATATCGCATCACGCGCATTCTTTATATTTCCGTCCACAAATGCGATTCAGGAGGTGTCGCTGCGCACCTCCTAAATCCTCCAAATAAATACAAACGTTGCACATAACGCTACCCTCCGCATTGATCCGACTTTGAGAACAAAAAGCTCGTTGAGAACAATCCTGAAACGCAACGATCGTGTAATTTCTTTCGAAGAGAACGAAAGAAAACGGGATTGCACAATGAGCCGGCAGATTATTCCCCTCCCCCGCTGTCAGATCCGCTGGCTGAAAGTCCTGGAAATTCGGGGAAACGATTGTCGGGCGCGTCCGTGAACTAGGTCCTAACCGCTCGGATCCCAGTGACCGGGACTCGTTGTCCTTGCACTCGGTGACCCACTTTCAGGATCGGGAGAGATACCCTCCCAGGTATATACCGAGATACGTGTCAAGGTCTCCCGTTCATCTCGAATTGACGCCGTTAGAAACAGCCCCCGGCGATAGAATAAAATCAGCTAAAGTTTGGACGGTCAGAGTTGACGCGCGATGAATTTATCACTCCCCGGCTCGATGATCATTCGTACGTTTTCTTTTTGAATGAATCGATCGGTGTCGTCGATACCGCGCGTGATTGATGAATAGAGGCATCGCGATTGCGACGTTTGCGGTTAGTATCGTGTTCGTATTGTAAATAGGTCGCGCTGAATATTACAGGTATGTAACAGCCGGCTACGCGAGTTCGTGTGCTTAATTGAGGGAGTAATTAGAGTTTCGAAAGAAAGCTCGCTGTTTTATTTGTGCGACTATTTGGACTGCGGCCGATTGTATTTGGAATATTTTTACTCTGCGTCTGAGGAGCAAACGCTGTTCTGAAATTCTGACCGAGAGCGTGCATCAAAACGAGCTTTTCAGAGCTTTGAATATGAATATTTATGCACGCGCTCTCGCGCATTTCGTGCTAAATTGCAGCAAAGCGCGATGTTTTCAAAAAGGGATCGTAATATTTGCGAAGAAGCGTGACAACATTATCGCATAGAGACAAAATATAGCGAAACGTAGTAAACGAGAAATGAAACGAGCGTAAAATTTTAACGGACGAGACTCTGTGAAAGCATAGTCTCGACTTGCCAATAATTAACTATTTTCCTTTCTTTTTCTTTTGGATATTATCTTTTCGCATAGTTAATTTTCTATGACAAATATACGCAAATACACGCTATCGGATTACTTATATACAGTGAAATTCCATTAAATGGATCGACCTTCTTTCACGCAGTCATGAAGATAAAGCACACGAATTCTCGCTAATGGATGAAAGCGACGTTTACAAATTGAATCGCATGAATCATATCGAGTAGCGAGAAGAATTCAGACAGCACAAAAACACGTTATCAGAAATGTTGAGCAAGGCTTCCGCCTATTGCCGATACAGCGAGCTTCTCAAACTGTCGTAAACTCATCTTGGTTTTATTGAAAAAAAATAATTATATTGTATCACATCTGACATTTGACGTATTTGATGTCAAAAATTATTAGGGATTATGATGTAATTTAGTCGAAATTTATAAAATCATCCTTTTGACGTTTTTAGGATGTGTCTCAAATCATTTCCAAGACGTTCGAACCTAAAACGGACGTAAAATAATGTCGTATACTATCGGTGAGTACACATCTGAGTGGTTTATAGCGTAATAACATCTAGTGGCACCATTTTTAAAATAGGGCATCCATATTTCCGCTATCGGTTGAAATTTGCTGTCCATGAATCAATCGTCTGCGTCCACGAATCGGAAAAAGTACAACTGATAAGTACTGGGATACTTATGGATAGATGAAAAATGATTAGAAAACTAAAACGAAACCTCCAAAAATTACTTCAAATAAAATCACAGACTGTGAAGGACATCAGTGTGGTCAACATCGCAGTGACAATCTCAGGAAATCTTTCGAAATAATACACAATTAATCCTTTTCCTTATCTACATCTCCACTTTATGAATTTTAACATTCGCATAATAATTGCTTTTGTCTTGTGCACGATATAAAAGATTTCGCAATTTAGATTCAAGTCTTCTCGAAGTCTTCTAATTATTTCTGTGAGATTTACACAAGGTGGGAGACATTGGAGATTCGGAACTATAACGTACATATTGTGATATTTTGGTTCTGTTGCATTAAACTAATATCAGTGGTATTACGCACGATATCGATCGCCCCCGAACACACAAGTTTGACGATAAATTTCGCGAATAAACTTTATAAATTGCCTGACGTCGGATTCTATGAGAAATTGTTATATCGAGTGATTTTACAACAAAGTCTGTCATTATTCTGCTAATGTTATTAATTGGCAAATTATCGTTCGAGGAAATCTTGTAAATAGACTCAACGAGTCTCTCCCATAGTATAACTCTGCATAGTTAGATCTGTTACCACTATAACATTCTTTTTGATTATCTAGGTTAATAATCGTTTTGACGATCTAGGTTAATCGCTTCGCGTTTTTTAATCGACGAAGAAAATGGACAAGAAGCATCAAGACCAAATCCCCACATATTGATTCTGATCAACTGTAACATTTTAGAATGCTTTCCAAAGCATCCCGCGTTTTCTCTTTAAACTTTATTTCGATCTATGTCGTCTTTGGGATTCAGAGAGAGAGAGAGAAAGAGAGATGAGATTTACTTCTGCTTCTTCTACTTCAAGAAAGGTACATGATCTATAAAAACTCTCGTTTTGCTTTTGACAGAAATGCTCTTCCCCGATCTATATGAAGCGTGTATCAAGAGAATGTTGTTACCATGTTATTTCCTGTTCAAAGAAGTTGGGAGAAAATTTAGTTCGAACAGAATTTCTTTCGAGTCGGACCGAATCAGTTCCGTCGAGTAATTTGCAATTTTTTAATCCTCTCGCGAGTGGAGATTCAGCTCTCCAGTGATCGAGTCATCGTATGCCCGGTGTATCCTCGAGATACCAACTCGTGCGTGGACGCTCCAGCGGGAACTAACGAGCCTGAACCAGTTTCATTTGCATCGATGCCACGTTCGTTTCCATTCTTTGTACGCCGAGAATTTTCGAACGACAGTACTAGAAAACTTGGATCATTTGGAAAATTCTTGCAACTGCAACACTAGCACCATCAAAATGGTCGAAATGACCAATTTATAATTTTTTTCTTGGACATTTTCATACAGGTGTAAATTGGAATCACTTTTCGTAAAATAAAAGCTTGTATACTCTCCATTTTTTTTTTTTTTTTTAACTCTAATGTCTCTGATGAAAATTTTATACCTCAATCGTCGGTAGTTGTCGATAAATTCTTCTACATTCTGTACTGTCTCTTTTTCTTTCATTTAAAAAATTATACATGAATATAATCGATAAATTTTCATTAATGAAAATCAAGATCTCTTTGATTTGTCGCATTGCTAATTATGGACGTTTCACTTGGTCGCGAAAGTAATAATACATGCGGAGATTGGCTTAACCGAGATCAACGTTGATCCGTGGCGAGCAAGAGAGAGCAACTGCGGCTTTTGTTTAAATCGTTTAAAGCATAAACGGAATTCTGACAGTTTTAATGGCTTTGTGGCATTTCAGACGAAGAATTGTAATTTAACCTACAGTGCTGACGGTACTAACTGTATCCGAGAGAGAATTCTTCTTGAATTTTGATCTCTTATTTCTTACCTTGGTACAAATTGTATTAATCATCATTCTCGCAACTAATTTTTAAACGCCTTTGAAACGTATCCACGACAAAACGGAAAAGAAATTAAGACACCCTAATGTACACTAACAAACCGACAAAATTCATTTCTTAGCCAATTCTCTTTTCCCAATTTCGGCTTTCGACGTTCCGTGCTTTCGAAATAAAATGTAAAAGAAAAAGAAACGCTAGATTCTGGAAGATTGGCAGGACGAAACGGAAAAGAGACGGGGTGAGTGAAAGAGAGAACACAGCGAAATTGACAAAAGGCTGCTAAAGCCAGAAACTTCGTTTCCACGGAGCAGCAAGAAACCCTGATCGATGAAACGATGAAAATTCACCGCGGAGGGAACGCGAGGAAAACCGGTGAAGGGGGAGGTAGAGGCGGAGCAAACGGGAGTTGAAAGCATGCCAGAAAATTCATAAGAAAGCAAAGCAATTCTGATCTCACCTAGGCCAGGTGTAGACACCGGAGACCTCGAAACCATAGTGCCAGCTGCCGGAGTATGCACCTTGGCCCTTGGGTCCCGTGCAGACGCCGTGCCCGTGAGCTTTTCCATCTTCCCAACCGCCGCAGTAGGTGCCGCCATCGTCGAAATCGAATCTGCCACCGTTAACCTGGGCACGATTAGACCCCGCCGTGGCGGTACCTGTCGCTCCAGGTTGGGCCGTGCTTATGCCACCTGTTTGAGGCAATTCGGCACCACCTGCCACCCCGTTCGGCGCTGACTGTTGCTGCATCTCTCAACACCACTCTCTCTCTCTCTCTCTCTTTCTCTCTCTCTTCCTCTAGTCTTCCACCTCCTCCTCCTCCTCCTCCTCCACCACCAACTTCTTTCCCCACCACCCACGTCGTAATCTTCGTCCCTTTTCTTCTTCTTGCTCGTCGTGGTCGTGGTCGTGGTCGTGGTCGTCGTAGTCGTCGTGGTTGTCGTGCTCCCTGCCGTCGTCTTCGTCGTCTTCGTCGTCTTCGTTATCGTCGTCGCGCTCACCCGTTACCAA
>KQ435803.1:1835282-1846061 GCA_001276565.1 Melipona quadrifasciata
TCATCCTTCCTTCCCTCCACCGCCACTTCCACCTTCCACCTTCTCGTCTCACGCGTGGCACCGACGGACCTCTGCAAGATCACCGAACAACCCTTCGTTGATCACTCCAAGTCGTCGACGAGCGATCCACTGACAACGAGTCGCGACGTGAGATCACGCTCGAAACTCGCGTACTACGCTCGTACTACGTTCGATCCCCGGTTAATTCTCGAAGAAGAGAAGCGAGGGAAGCGTCTAAGCGGAATCTCTCCGGGACTTCACCGGTGACCCGCGCGTTTATTATCGATTAACGATCGACCGGTCGGTTATTTGGATGTCAAGGATACGGTTTTTCTCCTCCCTTTGTGTACGATCTATAAATACGAAATTCAGCCCGAAGCGAGGCTAGACGCTCTAGGATTCGACACGGGTTAATTTTAGTCGCCGTTGGTCGGACAGCAACGGACCCGAGAGAAACATCATCGCGACGATATCCCGATTCCGTGCGAGCTGACGATCGCGCGCGGTTTACATATCGGCGATCCCGTGACTCCCTCCCCCGCGACGGCCTTGAAACACACTTTGGACGAATGATCACCCTGATAAACACGATTACTTATTCTTCGACACTTGTTCCTCCTCCTCCTCCTCCTCCTCCTCGTTCTTCTATCGATCGTGCGCTCGCGATTTCTCCCGAATCGATATCTCTCTCTCTCTCTCTCTCTCTCTCTCTCACTCACTCACTCTCTCTCGATCCTCGCACACACACTCGAAAACGCGTTCCCGAATCGAGCGAGGAGCAGCTGGTTTCGCGCCACGAGACGCGAGTCTCTTCTCTCCGTCTCGGCTCTCGGTCCCGAGAATCGACGACGCGATTCGAATCGACGCGTTCGAGATCTAAATCGAGTCACCTGTCGGGGTCAATCGGCACTGCGCGACGACACACTTGCTCTCGAGTTCTCTCGAAACGAGTGGACGAGTGGTGTCCGTCTGCGGGATGGCGTTGGATATCGGAACCGGGTGCTCGACTTCGGGCGAGGATGCAGCGGGTTTTTCGTCGAACTTGACGAAACTCGACGACCCAACAGCAGCAGCCGCGGTTTCGCCGTCCGTCCGACGCCGTTACGCAACGCTTCTATAAGCATCCGTGATCCGCTCGGAATGTGGCCCTCTCGCTCGCTCGCTCTCCTACCGCCAGGCAGTCTATCTCTGTTCCACCGTCGCTCTCCTTTCAACCGTCTCTCTCTCTCCCTCGCGCCTCGGCCTCACCTCTCGCGCTCCGCGTCTGTCCGCTTCGTTCGTTCGTTCGTCGTTTCGTCGGCCAGTCGTCGAAACGAAGGCGCGGAAGCTCCGTCCGATCGAGCGAGTTGGTCCCGATCCGACCGTTGGTCGATTTACGAATTCGCGCACGTAACGAAAGAAGAGAAGAAGAAGAAGAAGAAGAAGAAGAAGAAGAAGACGAAGGAGAAGAAGAAGAAGCGTATATTCTGTGATCGCTATGATCACCCGGTCCTCCTCCACGGCAGCCAGTGAATCAGCCCGCGCCGCCTCTTGTCGGTGTCTTAAAATATTCACTAGACTTCACGACGTTTCGCGAGCAGAGACACGGTGTTGTTCGTATCTAGTTCACAGATATACAGAGCGGACCCAGTTCCACTCCTCCAGACTCTCGTCCGATTCTTCGATTCTTCGACTTTGAGGATTTCACTCGACTTTTCCAACTCTCGGTTCGACCGCACTCGGTGGTTCACTCGGAACGAAATTCACAGAAACTCGGCCGATCGCGGAGCGCACACTTCTTCCCTTTCGTCATCGGCAGCATCCGTTGCGCTGCCATCGTCTACGTGTCTGCTGCGACTCGCTTCGCGTTGCTTGCTGGCCTCGGTGGTAACGATACTCGTGGCCAACGTCGTCGTCATGATCGTCTCCGAGGGAGGTTAGGACACCCGGTCGTGTCGTCGACGAGACGTCAACCGTTTAACCGTTCGCGATCGCTGGCTAGACACGTAGGATTCACCGCACCCGCCCAACCGCTCTGTCCGCTCTAGCAAACGCGCTAGAGCGGTGCTCGTGCTCGAGCTCTAGCCTCGAGCTTCTCGGCTAGCTGGCTAGGAGCTTCTATTTTTACCATGGGGTGGCGAATTGTTCCCCACACCGGCGGCGGCTGCTGCGGCCCACGAGGCGGCAGCTCGAGCGGACCAGAGGTTCGCCAATAAGACCGGGTTCAAACCATTTATAAATAGTAGGAGTTTCTCGCGTCGCGCTTCTCGCGCCTCGCGGAAAATCGGCGACGATCTCGGATTCGTGTCTGATTCCGCTCGATGCCCTCGGCGAGAACGGTTGTTCACCGAGATCGAGCCAATCGGTTGTCCCTTGACCCTTCCAATTTCCCTTGGAAAGCTGAAGATCTTCCCTTCGTCGCAGAAATCTTTCCCTTCGGGCAGATGCAGCATTTGGATCTCGTTTTATAATACCGTGTCTGAGTATCTAATTCAATTCGATCGTTCCATAATTTTCTGAAATGTAAGAAAATAGCGAAACATCGAGACAAATTATTGTCTCATCCTCAAGTTGATCAATGTGCGTGGAACATAACGTGGAACATAGCGTGGAACACAGTATCGATATTCGTGAAAGGGTTGTCCCAAGAAATGGTTGCAATACCCGTTGACTGAAAGGAATTTACGACAGATTCGGCTTTAAAGGATCTACGAACGTTTGGCTGGTTTAATTCGTGTTCTCAATTAACCAGTACGTAGTCTTGTCGAACACGTGTATCGGAGAGCGTGGTGCGGATAAAAATTGACGATATTTAGAAATAGAATCAGCGAGCACGTACAGCCTTTGAATCGAGCGAGGCTCGTCGATGCAACGAGAGCGATTCGAGAGAAAATTTTCCAAGATCCAAGATGTTGACAGGCGCTATAAATGGCAATAAAACGTTACCGCGGCAATGAGTGTTCATTCAGATTTGTACGATCAGCAATTTGTACGTGGGTGAGCCTGCGTGTTACGCACGTACATTTGCATGACTCAACTTTGAATGAATGCGTAAGGAGAAATGTCAACAATTATACCTAGTACACCTGTTTCCTGTTCGTGGAACATTCTTGCGCGGAACGAATCCCGTGGAGGTTTAAATTTACGAGAAATTTACAACATTCTTCCTCGCTCCTGTTCTTAGTGAAACTTTGGGAAAATTGGGGGAAACTTGGTAAATTCTGAATGATTTGTCCTTTAATTTACAGTAGGAAGATGATCACGTTCGGCGATCATATTCTCCGTTCGTGGAATATCTTTCGATGGAATGAGATTCGGATCCTCTCCTCTTCGCAAAATTCGAAAAAACTCGCGAGAAGCTCGGAAAGCTCTCCGTGATTCGTCTCCTTTGACTCTACCAGAGTGAGATACGAGAAACAATCGATCAAGTATTTAGCACGCACGCGTTCTTCTGCAAAATGAAATTCATTTCACTTGCACGAAACTACGAGAGAAAAAACGAACCACCCTCGACCAAGCTCTGAAAGTAATTTCGATGTCGAGCGAATCGGCAACAACTCGGACGACGTCGAGGCAAAAGTTACGAAATCGAGGGTGCTTTACTTCGCAGCGCGGACGTGCAGTGGGATCCAACCGCGACTGGGTGAACGAAGATTTCGATCGATCGGGTGAAAAAGCACGAACTCGTCTATAGCCGGTGCATAAAGCTGCATTTTTGATGCTGCACATGCGACTCGTCGTCGATGTCGGTCAGTCGCTTTCCTCCCTCTCTCTCTCTCTCTCTCTCTCTTTCGCGCGCGCGCGCTCTCTTTTCTCCTGCTTCGTTCTTTTTTACGGAAACTAGGCTTTCTTGAATTTATTAGAATACATTCACCCGTGTCAACGATCCTACGAGATACCGCAACTATAACGTCGCCTATTTTTCTACCTTTTCTCCGCGCGTCGAGGAGAGCCGGATCGAAAGCTCGGCGAGAGAGTCTATGTAGAACGCGAACCTCGTCCAATCCTCGCTCGCGTCCTCCCGCTTTTTTATATAACAGAAATCAATTAATCGATCCCCCCTCTATCTCCATCCCACCCCCTCCTCACGACGTTGCCGTGAATATTGTTGTACGCAACAAGGAGAAGTAATTACGCGCGCTCCCCGATGATGCTCACACGCTCGCCGGTGCGCGGTCACGAGAAAAAGAAAAGAGGCTACAAAGCGCCTCGGTATACCCTCATTATTAAAATAACTCCTCGTAGAGGATCGTTTTCCCTCTCGAAACGAGCTCGTTCGAGTGCCAACTTGGAGTTGTTGCGACGATCGACCGGCTGCTCCTCTCGCCCGAAAATCCTTCGACCGTCCACTCCTGACACGCACGAGCCACTAACAGCCTCCTTCCGTTCGGTTTCGAGCGTGCACGACCTACGAGCTTCGATCGACGTTCACGCGTCGGTAGAAAAATATCAGAGGCCAGACCTAAGCGAACGTGCGACGCCCTCGTTTCACGCATGCCTCTTGCACCTGCGGACGCGTCAGGCTGCACCGTCCCTGCGAGTCGCATCGTCGATCCGTGATCACTTTGCCTCGTGTCATCCGCCGATGGTCTATACACACGTTGCAGCTATCACGCGGCCGTTACGCGGGAACCGAGGCACCCTGCGACGACGTCCACGAGGGACCAGGGACTCTGGAATTTTGCGAGTCCCACGTCGTGTTACCATGCTACCGTGTACGGGCAGAATAATCTTTGGCAAAGAAAAAAAAAAAAAAAGATGGGTCGTAAGAAGTACACTAAAAATCACTGAACGTTACGTGCGACAAACGGCCATAGTTTGTCACGAACCTACGTCATAGATGAAAATACAGACATTTCGGAGTAAAGATCATCGCGCGACGTAGAATCGGCGTTCCTCGAATTGTACCGCGTCACCGATGACCGGTGATACGAGCCGAGCTAGTCCGGCAGAGGCTTGCGAGTGGACGGGTCGAAATTGATCTGTCAAAGAGGAACAGTGTGTCGGCACTAAACTCGCGGCCCCAAAAATACACGGGTAAAAATCACGGGCCGGTCGGTCGTGCTTCGAAGCGCAGCTGCGAGCATCACCAAGGAAAACACACGGAAATAGAGCGGGACACGGCTAGAGCAATCGCGCGTGGCTGCCCGCCGCGCTCGTGTCACGTCGCGCGACCCGTTCGCGAGACGGAGGAGGAAGCAGCTGGCCTAGAATCCTCCGGGACGAATCCTTTCCCAAAGTGTGATCCTGCACCGTTGCACACGCTCCACCCTCCCCTCCCACCGAGCACACCACCGGCGGGCCGTTTTAGAGCTCTCTCTCGGGTCCGCACTTCCGGTCGATCGATCCGCGCCAGCGACACGTGCAGGCTTTCCGCGGACGACTCCGGCCGCGGTCGTCTGTCGCGCACTATGCACTGCCTTCGCGGAAAAACACGTTGTGCGTTTTTCCGCACACGTGCGCGCCCCGGCCCACACACACGCACACGCACACGCACACGCACAAAATTCCCGCAGTTGCGCCACACTGCATTCACGCATGCAACACCACGTCCTGCAGCAGCACGGACACACGCATTCAATCAGACGCACGTAGCTTCGTCGATACTACCTACATATGTATATACATACACACACATATATATATATGTATGTATATATATATATATATATATAGTTGATGCACGATCTTCTTAATTTAACACGACGACGATTGACACAACGGAGCAGAGGGAAAATCGCAAACGGGAACGTATGTACCGTGCCGTGATGTGGCGTCTCGACGCTCCAGCATCGAAGGGCCACCTCGAAGGACGCTTGCTCCTCGATCGTTGTTGCTCACCACGACCGTTTCACACCGGTATCCAACTCCACTCGATCACGGTTCTTCCTCCTTTTCGATCGTTCGAATCTATCCTCCTCGTCTGTCCTCGTCCCGTTCGCTGTACGCGACTCTATCGCGTTCCACCGACTCGTTCGTCGCGACGTGAAACTGCCCTCTCTTTTCCCTCCCCCTTTCCGATTACTCTTTCACGCGTCCTCCGCTTCCGGTTCGCCGCGTGCCGTCCCGCGATAAAGAGGCTCGTTTTGCTCCGGTTTTTTCTTTCCCCCTTTGCGTCCTCGACGTACACGCACCGTAGATACGGAGACGTGCGTCAGGGTGGTGGCATGATTGCGACTATCCACCTCGTCGTGCGTCGCCGTCGGCGCTGCCCTCGACGCCGTGCGACGCCGGCGTCGTGGCGCCTCGACTCGGCCGTTCGCCGTGGCACACATGCGCTGCTCGATACCGATGGCCGCGAATCGTCGCTCTCGCGCCGTCTTTTCCTCGAGCGCGATTTTCCTACAACAGTTACTCTCGCGAATTTTTCTCGAAATCTCGTTTTTCTTTCCTTTTCTTTTCCTATTGTTATTTCCGCTCGATGGAGAACGGCTGTCGCGTCGGTGTTTCTTTGACTTTCTTCGATTCGTCGACCCGTCGACAGAAACGAACAGAGATGAAGGATTCTGTCATATTCCAAAATTTGTATTCTTGCAGCCCACATTGTCCAATTTTGTAATTTTGCACCTGAAATTTGATTACGGTATGATATTACGTCGTCTCATTTTATTTTATATTTTATAGTTTATCGTTTTATAGCAAACTATACTTTTAGAGTTCGTGTTATATGATTTTGCAATTTATAATTTGCAGTTCCTGTAGCTTGTATTTCGCAGTATAGCACAGTTGTCTTATAATTCATGTCTCAACGCTAGAACCACAAAAACGGTCGAAACGATCAATTTGTAATTTTTCTTAGAAATTTTGCAGACGTAAAACAATGTACTTTTAGAGATTTCAATTCTCACAAAGTTTTCCTATTCTTCTTTTCTTTCTACTTTAATGGAAATTTTACGCGTTAATTGTCGACCAAAATCTTCCGTTTGCATACCTAAATAAACTAAAATAACCGAAATGAAATATCTGAATAAACTAGATACACACGATGGTTTCATTGTGATTAAATTTCAAGTTGAAACCGTTGCGCAAGTTTATACTTAAATACTCAATCCTGGTCACAGTCTTCCAACCTAAATTACTAATCTAAATTCCAGCAGTTTATCCGTACCCCGCGAAATATCACTTGTATAGAAAGCATGATTCTATCCAGAGTCAGACACCATTCTCGAAATTGAGAAAGTTTCCTCCCTTCCGAACTTTCGACGCGCAACATGTCGCGTCGCAAAATGTAAATTATTCCGAGGCGTTTTAAATTAAAAACGAGACGAGCTTTTCGGACGTTGCAGACTTCCGCGAAGAGTCGCACATACGTGCACGTACATTATATATAGATACGAACGTGATCGAATCGAAATTTCAGGCTCGAAACCGACTGCTCTTAGATCCCGCGCTCGAACGTACGCGTGTATATATAAACAGGAATATGGAATAAGAGAGAGACGGTGGAGCACATTTGCATGCACGTCGTGCCAGCGTATGTAGCTCGTATTTCGAATGTAGGGTAGAATATGTGCGCGCCGGATGGAAAATCGAGGTGTGGCAGCGTTTACTGGAAAATCGAAGGCGGCTACTTCTGCGATACGCTTCGTAAAATTCAATAGATTCTACTGTCGACGAGGGAAACGGGTCATCCGTGACTCGGCCGTACCCTCTCGTGCGTAATGACACGGCCAGACAAATGTATCCGAATATTTCTTCCACGTGATCGGGCAATTTAAATATTACACAAACACTCGTGGGGAATCTCGGTCACGTGTCTTTTATCCCTCTTATTTACGATAAGAGTTCTTTCATCGCGAACACAAGTCGGGAAGACTTTTGCTCGGTAAATTACATTGCTCGAATTTGGAAACGACGGTGGTGATTTTGATCTTTGAGCAAGCATTTTTTTTTTTACGAATTGTCTTTTTTAATTAAGAGGTTGTGTCGATAAATGTTCGTCGTTGAATGTAAATGTTGCCGTCTGCTGGCAAGATGTCAGCACGAAACGACTGGTAACGTCCTATGTATCGACGGACAGTTAAATATCGACGTTGAGTACAAGTGCAATTGCGGATAGTGTACAGGCATCGATCCGTGAAAAACTCTTTGGAATTTCGAGCCGCGTGTTCTACAATATCGATCGCGCAGAGTATTTCAGATTTTCTCGTGCCCTCTGTTGAAATTGTGTAAAGTTAATACCTGCAGACTTTAAAGGAATTCTAAATAAGTTATTACAAAACGTCTATCTAAATCTTATAATCGTAAACAAAATATAGACTTCTATGCTTGCACGATATACTACGTTATATATTATCGAGAAAAGTCGATTTAAATAATGCAATTAGTAATTACATATTAAATAACAACGACTGCCCAGGTCGTCATGTTGAAGTTGCTGCACTTGCGTGTATTATATTTACAATCATCACCAAATCAATGCTGAAACTGAACTAAGATATAAAAATTAAAAATTCAGGGTTAAGACTAATTGTGAGACGTACAACTAAAGACGCGATACTTAAAATTAACTGGGGACACGATTCAAAACTAAGACTTAAAATTGAAACATAACTATAGACGTTAAAACATAAAGATATGTTTAAAACTAATGTTTATAACTGAATGACGCGACTTGATGCTAAGATTTTAACAAAATTGAAACGAACTCACACCCTACTTCGTTCTTCGATAGAGTTTAAAATTAACTTAATCCATAATATCCGGAATAAAAACCAAAACGCACATATCCGATGAAGTGCTTGATCACAGGAATTGAGATATCGATAATCGAAATGTCTAATAATTGACACATCAACTCATTGTGCTCGCAGTCCAATCTTCATGCTAAAAGAGAAGAAAAAAATTTTGCATGGTGTAGATCTTAACTCGATGTCGTTTTACGAAAATTAAAGTTTGGAAAACGATACCAATTACCAGAAGTCATCACGAAGAGATCACGCTCGGGTCCCGCTATAGTATTATATATCGTAAATTAAAGCTGTTTCACGAGTGACGATTCACAATTCGTTAGAAAGAGAACGGCGTCTGAATAATAATGTATGAAAGATCGAACAATTAAGAAATTAATTTAAAAACGATGAAACAACTATTTCTAGCTTAATAAATTTTAAATAAACTCGTAAACCTTACAGAAGAGAATTAATCGTTCAATTGTTTAAATAAATTATTAAAAATATTAGATAACGTTTAATGCATACTTCCTTTGTATCCTTGAAATAGAATCAGCCTTCTACTCTTTCTGTTGACCGATTTTTCGACTACTCAGAAGTTCTTCCGTAATATGAATTTGATTGGCGGTTCTACTCATACAGAGGTTTTTCAAAAACATATAAAGAAGAATATCTGGTGCACGAGAAGAAATATCTGCCTGAGCATTCGGACGCTGTATCAGCATAAGATGAGACAGGAAGAGGTGGCACTAAATAGCACGCAGAATAACTGATCTCCTGATACACAGGTTCGAAATATTGTTTGATAAGGAATATCTCGTGAACGAGAAGTAGTATTTGGCTCAAAATTCGAACGATGTATCAGGTGAACATGTGGAACGAGGAGGTTGCATTACGTAGCCCACAGGTTAGCGATTTCCCTGGTACAGGGGTTTTTCGGAAAATTGTTTGATAAGGAACATCTCGTGAATGAGAAGTAGTAGTTGGCTCAAAATTCGAGAGATGTATCAGGAGCACTTGAGGAACGAGGAGGTGATACAATGTAGCCCACAGATTGGCGGTTCTCCTGATACCCGCGTTTTTCGAAATATTGTTTGATACGCAATATCTCGTGAACGAGAAGTAGTAGTTGGCTCAAAATTCGAGAGATGTATCAGGAGCACTTGAGATACGAGGAGGTGATATTGTTTCTTCCTCAGTACTTTGAAAAATGATGTTTTCGATTATAACGACATATAATTTATACTCCTACTGATTTATTTCAATGACAAATACTTTTTACAGCAAACTTGTCAACATATTGTTGTATATGAATCATTAAATTAACTAATTAATAATATTCTGGCGTACCAGAGAATTCAATTAATGATGTATCTGATATGAGCGAACTGAAATTATTAACCAACGTTTGGAATTAATATGGAAACTAATTAAATTACAAATAAATCGTTCATCGTTATCCGATAACTTTTAATAATATTGTGGGAATGTATTAATGATTTCATTGTTGTGAATAACTTATTGAATATTTAGGTATATTATGCACTTAATTCTCTGAAACAAATAGTAGAAATATAATAGTAAAAAGTAAATTATAAATAATGAAAAAATAATAAATTACAAACGTTAGATAACATGTGCAAGAATTTGAAGAATATTCAGAAATTATACGTAAGAATTTAATTTAGCAATTTCATCGATGTTTATGCGACGATGATTCTCGAAATCAACTTGATTTTGAAAAAAAAGCATGTTCAATAATTTAACAATTTCACTTATACTTTATTTTTTGTAAATTTACGTACATCTATCGATTTATTATAGTAACGAATATCATAATTTACGTATTGAAGACTAAAAAATTTAATTACAAGCATATAATTTAATTATAAAATAGTTAAGAAAGAAACATTCATGAGACAACCTTCATTTATATAATTTACACTTTAGCAACTTCCTGCTTCTGCTATAGTATAACGGATAACTTGTCAGATTAGACGTAATCATTGACGTAATCAAACATGAATCAGATTTATCTCGTGACAAAAAAAAAAGGATAAATAACAACTCATAGTACAATGTATAAATCTTCTGAGAATTGCGAAATTTCATGTGTCTGAAAGAAACC
>KQ435803.1:1873628-1886048 GCA_001276565.1 Melipona quadrifasciata
CAACAACAAGCGTCTGGGGTAAGGAGTCGCTGCCATCAGCCCCACTGATGAGTCTAGGCAGTGATTCCGAGACGAAACGCAAAACTATCGCTTACTCTCTCCCACTCCTTACCTAATACCATACCGAAAATCTTTCCATTCGTCCTTCCACAGCATCCTTCACAACTTCCGTTAGCTTCCACTCCTCCATCATAACATTAGTATCCTTTATAATATTAAAAATAGTTGGTAGTAAATAAATACCAATATAAAAATTAGTATTTTTTATATCATAGTTATACAGGTGAAATAATGAAATGAAAGAACGTATTTCTTTCTGATACAGTTTCCTAAAATTCAACGAGCCTTCGTCTAATTAAATATTCACTATCGTTAAAGACTTACGTCATTAAATATTCCTCCAATAATTTACATCGTTAAGTACAACTTACTTACGCCATAAATACAACGTATTTTTAAATTTCGAGGGCTTAAATTGATCGGCCAGCGACGTCAGAAGCCCGAGCCGATCGTACAATCGGCTGCGAGCGGGCTGCAGCTTCGCTTAAAAGCCAACGTACGTGGCTCCGATCCACTTATCGGAACAATTTGCCAGTGTTAATCACGCAAAATAGCATGACCCAAGCATCCGAAATTCTCCCCCCTCCCCCTCTTTCGAGATTACTGCCGGAATTAATCGGAACCACGAGTGGCAGCGGAGTCGGATCGCGAATTGGCCAAATTGAACGGCATTTCCCCGGAAGCGATATCGTTCAACGAATGCTTGACATCGATACTTCACCTCGGCTTCGCCCAGCTCCGTGTATAATAATCAGCCGGAATAACACACGACGCAGGTTATTCCGCGCTTATTCCGGACGCCATTAATAATAGGCTGATAATGGCCCCCAATTGAAGTCACTGCGCAACTGTTCGCTCTTGACGCCGCTGGTATCCAACCGGTCCATCGTCCGTGAGCCCGATTAGGCGAACTCGTCGGTGGAAAGACCGTAAATCGTGCGCGGCACAATAAGGAAAAGGGAGGTAACTGCACAAAGGGAAAGGAGCGGTAGAATTTACGACGAGTGATCTGCAACGATTTTTTGAATCACCGTCAATGGCTTTTTCAGGCAGTATTGGGTGGGGATCTGCAACGAGGAGAAAGAGAAACTGCGGTAGAATTTACGACAAGGAGTCTTGGAATGATTTTCCTCGACCGTTGTATCGAGTCTATCAATAGCTTTTTCTAATGGTATTACGGAACACGTTGGGAAGATCGTGCAATTCGCGAAAATTCTCTCTTTGAGATGGTTGATTTGTGAAAATACCTTGCTACGTTGTTAGATCTGAGACGAAACCCAGATTTTCGTTTAGAGACGTAAGGTCCGTAGTCTTAGCGGTCGCAATAAACATTTGCGAGCGCAGTCTTGCGTTTTTTTCACAGCACTTTGAGAAACGGGAAATGTATTACTGGCGACGATGGAAATGAATCTCTTGACAGTGCAATTAATGGGATACGCAGGCAAGAATTCCTCCATTTACACGCCCTTTGCTGTACATCATCATTATTATCAAAATAGTCATAGTCAGATGTGATTCGGAGAGAATCTGCAACGATTCCACCCTCTGTGATTATTACGTTATTACGCAGTTATTCACGGTGAAACATTAAAAAGCTTCTTGTCCTTAGATTCTTCAACTTGAAACAAATAATTTCGCGCCGTTGCAAAAACTGCTTATAACAAAATCCATCAGAATCCCACATGGAGGTACGAAATTTTTCCAAAGATCGGAGACAGTATCGCTTATTCGGATATACACGAAATATAAGCCCAGCTTCGACTGAAACTTTGTGAACCAGTAAGCAGACTCCTGCCACAAACTCGATCCTATTCGACGTCCTCCAAGGTAATCGTTTTCGAGTTGCTCGCAGTAGTTCTCGACGGGGTAGCGTCCCAGACGATATAATGAATCGATAATCGTACTGGCCAAGAGGGTTGAGAACGTCTGTCTTGTTCAGTTAATTATTCGATGAAAGCCTGATTTCTCCGTTTCTCGGCCGTGACGCACGAAAAGGGCCCAAGAGAGAGAGAAAGAAAGAGAGAGAGAGAAAGGCTCGACGTTCGTTGGAGAGCCGGGCGCTTTGATCCACAGAGATTTAAAGGCGTGATTTACTGAGATCCGAAAAGGAGTCGCTTTCTTTCTTTCTTTCTTCCTTCCAGCCTTTGTCCGCGCTGCCTCGTCGGAACAATGGCCCCGATCCTTTTACAACGCTCCGGGCCTCCTCCCTTTTTCGTTAATTTGTCTTTGAACGAAGGATTCGTCGCCGCGTCGAAGCGTTATCGCGCGTTTTCCAGGCCTCTTTGCGAACCCCGTCCTCGTCCGGGAATATTTCCATGTTCGCCGGCCGAACCGATGAAACGAGTCAGCCAGAAAGTGGAGAACTTTCTCCCTTTTTCTGTCTATCTTTGTCGTCTCTGCGTTCATTGTCCTGCGTATCCATGCATACGCGATGTATGCTTTGTTGGTTCGATTATGTCTTTGTATATATATGTATTATACTTTATTTTATGTTTTGTAAGACAGTTTGTTTGGTATAATATTTTATAAAATTTTGTTCGATACTTATTCTGTAAATTGTTCTATAAATGTTAGTCTCTAGAGAATGTAATGATACATTTTTATTTCTATTTTATAATACATTTTTATTGTATATGTACAATACATATTTATTGTTATTTTATATTATCATACAGACATTAGGTATTTAAAATGTCGCAAATCAAAATCGATAAAATGATGATAAACTTTGGTTCATTTTAAAGCGACTGTATATATATATATATACAAACATATATACATAAAATTCGTCAGTAGAACAAACAATTGTCAAGCGCAACAGATCTCTTCTGATTGTGAAATAAAATTTCCCCTTTATTCTACACATACACACACACACATATATATGGTATTTTTTACTATGTACCCTCCTCCTTCTTTCTGTAGAATAAAGGGGAAATTTTATCTCACAATCAAACATTTACGATATGAAACAGCGGTGGATCAACACGCAATATCTAAACTATTTCTTCCTGACCTTGTATAAGTGTGAAGGTCATTGAGTGGTAAATCGTTAAATTCGCTTTCATATCAGTGTAAAACGTATAGTATAGCATTTCATTTAAAAAACCTGATGATCACTTTCAATTCTCAAAAAACGTAGTACGATTGGAAAAAATTGTACAAAAAAAAATAGTGTTCAATTTTGTCCTCTTTCATTTTTCCACAGTATCTACCTCTTTTACGAGAAAGAACGCTGGACAGTAAATCCGTATATTGGAGAATCTAATATTACACGTAGAATATTTATATTATGGAATAAATATTAGTTAGTTGATGGAATATTAATTTTGTTAATTAAACAAGTGTAACTCCAGGAATGTGTTATAATATTTACAGAATGTTAGTTTTCTAAGACACTAAACAAAGATTTTAGTGCAGAGTTGTTCACATTGGTATTCGTTTTATGGAACGTCTGGACGACGAAAATTTCAAAAATTCAGTGACATTTTCGTTACACTCTTTTTCGACTGATATTCAAAATACAATAAAATGGCGAAAAAAGATTATCCGTCCAGGTTTTGGTGGTCGTTGCAAAGAGGAGGTTTCAATCTTCGAATCCATTGTAGATTCAGTCGTGAAAAAGATTTTTCACTGTTTTTATATACTATGAAAATTTATAACGAGAGGAAAAGTGTCAATTTATTTTCGAGGAGGAAAGTGTCTTCACTTTTCCACCCTCTACATGAAAACATCTTATAAATAAAGTGAATGACGCATTTTAAAAGTAGAGACTTCGAGCTTTAAAATGAATCAAAGTTTATCATCATACGATTTTGAGTTGCAAATATTTTAAATATAATAATATAAAATAAAAATGTATCATTACATTCTCTAGAGACTAACATTTATAGAACAATTTACAGAATGAGTATCGAACAAAAATTTTATAAAATATTATACCAAACAAACTGTCTTGTAAAACATAAAATAAAGTATACCACAAGACTCCACGTGTCACTTGATCCCCGGAGCACGTACAACGTTGATAAATCGTCCGCTACGAAGCGGAAACCTTTAATCGTGAACAATCTTGGACAACCTTTGAAAGCTCTGAAATATTTGCCCCGTTTCGCGTAAATTTCATTTCTTTTTCGTCTCTGATTTATAGATATATATATATACAGAGATACTGTATATATCCCATTGCCGACCCTAACGCTCCAGAACGCTCGAGATTTAAATCCCCGGTGCCGGGCTAAACGCTCTAAAACGCACTGTAACTCAATCCGTTAAAAGACATACAACACTATCAGCAGATAGTCCGACCGGGTTGGACTGAATCATAGATAAGGAGACTTTGTTCTCCTGTTCTCCTAACACAACAAACATTCCGTCACTTTTTTCTTATCGATTATCTCCATAAATAATAAACACAGTCTTGGTCAATGGGATATATACAGATACAGATATAGGTGTATATATATTTTGTGTGTGTGTATGTGTGTGTAATATATATATTATATATGTGTGTGTATATATATTGTGTGTGTGTGTGTGTGTGTAGGGGTCATTCTCGTCAGGGAGAGAACGTTTCGGTCTCTAGCAGCATCCTTCGCCAATGGCACAATCCAATTTTCGTATCGTCGTCGATTCGAAAGGGATACACCTTTCTTTCTCGTCCCTTGTATCAGCTTTTTTCACCGTTCTTTCTCCCGAGAGATTAGGAAGACGAGCCACACGCCCCCTAGGCGTTCTCAGCCCTCGTTTCTTAGCCCATTTCCGCAGGAAACTGGATTTCAAACTCGTCCGGCGAGGACCTCCGTCTTTCACCGCTTTGTACTGTAGCTTTTGTAATATTCGACACGCTTTGTTCTTGTCCGCGCGCTCTCCTCTTTATGTCGCTCGGCGAAGATTCATAATTTTTATCGAGGGCACGGGCACGGCGAATGGATTGAATTCCTCGAGGTCACGTAGCCACGATAATTGAACAATACGCGAGCATCTAATTAACTGAGAGTCGAACGCTTTTCTTGCGAGTTATTCGTCCGAGATCTTTCGATCTGAGAAATTTCCTCAAAGCTCAAATTTTTCATAAAATTTGCATTTTATCATATATATATATATATATATATAGACGATAGTCACTGCTAAACATGGTCAGATTCAAAGACTTAAATTTAATTCCACTTGTATAAAAGAAATGTAATTTACAACGTTGAACAATCGTTTCTTGATATGCGGATGTTTTTACATTCAGTTAGGTGAATTATTTTTCTGCAACAATCGTTGACAGCGTTTCGAAACATATCGAAATTCAGCTTTCGCGCTCGATGAAATCAGGGATTGACCGCAATTACTTGGTATTGTCGATCACAATACGTTTCGTAGCTACGAAATAGTGGAAAATTGGAATTGTATAATCGACATCACGCGAGAACCATTACGTTATCTTGATTGTGAGAGCTATCCGAAACAATAGCTATTAGCCAACTATATACGAACAAACCTTCCTAAAAGCGACACCCTCTCCCCTACCATAAAATAGCAACAACTAACCCAAACTCGAATGCGCAAATATCCAACACTGAGCTACATCACAAATGCTTCCGATCCGTTTCGTAAAATTATTCATTAAAAGAGCGAGGATGGTGACGAATTGAAAATGGTGACAGAGTTGAAAACCTATTAACCAGACAAACTGCTCATTAATTCTCTATTAATGTTTGCTAATTCAATGCGTATTTTTCTCACGAACTTTTCCCCTTTTAATTAGCATTCAATATCGCGTCAACTGCAAAATTATTACACTGTATGCAAAACACGAACGCTATGTTAATTTATATTATATTTATATATTTATATCTATTTATATTTACAAAATATTGATTTATAAAATAATTTGACGAGCGACTGATAATTTATAATACAATTCTGTAAACTTTAAAAACCCACAGATCTTTTCGTCGTTCGGATCAGCATTGAGAGAGGATATTAATTTGTTGTATATTTTAAAATCAGATGATCCGCCGTCAATAATTTCGACAGTTTTCGTATCGTGATGTCGACTCTTTCGACAAGTATGTAATCGCAAAAATTGCATTTTACTATCGATAATAGGTATTTTGTCCCTATTGATAGAGACAGTGGTAATTTGGCGGGAAAAGAAATTCTCGTCTCTAAGTTTCACTCGTATCTTTCACGAACAAGTGGTTAAACTCGATTATTGGGACGTCGATAGCTCCCTTGACTCTGACACATATTCTGCGTTCGAAAACCATTTCATTTTGAATAATGACAAATATCTGCGAATATTTGCTAACGTTTGTGCAAAGTGCGCGTTTGATGGATACCCGAAGCAATCCCCATTTGGTAGATTCTAAAGCATCGACTGTATTTGGTTGATATACAGCCAATTACAGATTATACGAATTGTGGGAATTCAAACGTATCGGCTATAGATTATAGATCCACAGCCAATTATAGATTATCTCAAGCATGGGCATTCAAATACGCCAATACTATAGATCGTAATTCTATACCCAATTAGAGATGTTTCAAAGCGTGATAATTCATGTACATACGTCGACCATTGGACATCGTACGTCGATTATTAACGTGGATGCAGAAACGAGCCTAAGTGGATCAGCTCGTAGCTACTTCTCGCAAATTTCTCGATTACATTACGTAAACAAAAAGGGGAAACGTTGATTGAAACTTTTCTAATACGCGATCTATCGACAACTGTAGAAACTATAAAATTTGTATCAGAACGAAGTGCAAGGAACAAGAGAGAGTTTAAGAAAATAGAATGTTATACAGGGTGTCCCGTAACTGATGGTACGTCCGATTGAATCAATGTGAAAAAATGCGTGTTTTAATCAAAAAATGAAATGACAAAATAGCTTCGTATTGTATGTACACTCGATTTATTTAATTTTAAAATTTCTCCTCCGTGAAAAACCAAAAAAAAAACCGCGCGTATGTACATTGCGAGATACAAAAATTTGAAAACGTTTGCGCGATCGAACGAAGGCAGTTTGCACGAGGCGAATCGATGAAATTAATTTTCCACCTGGAACGACGAGGGAGGCGACGACGTATTATACTCGAGCAAAGTGAAAATACCTGCACGGTTTCCAGAACGCGCGTGCACGGCCGCGGGACACGTGCACAGGACGAGGAGAAATCGCTGTGCGGAAATTAAATTACGCGGTAGGCTGCGAAATGAGCTGCGGGAGACCTTAGTTAGTGCCAACGACAAACTACAAACGCGACAAGCTCTGTTATTATTCATCCTCGCTCTGCCGGATTCCTTCCGCCACCTCAGCGACTTTGAACGAGCCAACGAATTTTCTGGGATATATCGTGGCATCCAGCGCGTTATTAAAAGTACGCGAAAACGAGAAAATCGTCGGATTTATTGGTTTGTCGTTGAGAATGTTTTTTTTTCTTCGGGATCTCGAAAAAGTGTTAAAAACTCGAAAATATCAGAATTCTTGAGAATCTTCGGACTGGTTTCACATTTTATCACTGAAAGTGACTTTAGTGGGGGTAACCCGGAAAATCGGGTCTCTTTAGGTGCAACGCTGATGCAACGAAAATTAGCGATTGGTTGATTTGAGTCACGTGATTCGTGAGGGGGCGTGATGTAGACCTCGAGTAGGAGTGGCGTCGTCTGGTACTGAGCGATCGAGCCTGTAATTTGTTTTCTATCGATTCAAATGTTTGCGTATCAATAAAATTTTCTTCATTTTCTAGTCAGAACAGTTACTTCTGGACCGTTCAGTGAGACGAATCGTACTGGGGTACAAGTCGTGCAGTTTTTTTATTTTTGCGGCATTTTTCTAATAAAAAAAAAAAAGCACAGTGAATTCTAAGCGAGTACTGGAACGTGTTTAAATCCTTGGTACTTTCGAGATTCCTCAAACGAGTAATTTCCAACTTTGTGCTCTTCAGTTTTTGCACATCCCCGATAATATTACAGAAACATCCACTCGATATCGTCTCGAATATCCGCCTTGCACGTCTCTGCTTATTATTTGTTCCGGTTACTCGGTAAAAGTACACAATATCTAGGAAAACACATCGCTGCTTGTACGTGCCCGAGAGATTAAGCCAAATCGGCGCGGTGCTTTGTTCGAGAGTCGCTTTAAGCCTTCGGGGATTTCCCGACTGAAGAAATCCTTCGGGAAGTTTCTTAGAGGAGATTTTAGCGTTTAACAGTCGCGAGTTTCTTCTTTTCGCCCAAAGAGATTAACGATTAAAACGTGGTTACGCGGTTCGCTATAAATTACATCCCTCTCGACCGACACCGGCGATCCACGATTTTTTACAATTAATTCGAAGCATGCATCATCGTCGCGGCGTTCCGTTTTGTAAATCGTAGCTTCTGCTCAATTTGTAAAATTGCAGCTTCGTACGTTGAGTTATTGTGTACGAGGAGAGCTAATTAAGCCCGGATGATAATTAATTTGGGCGAATTTAGTAGCTTCGTAGCAAGTTTCACGGCAATTTGTTTCGTATTACGCGAACGTAATACCGCCTGCGATTTAAGTTTCTCAACTAAATGTAGGTTCTATACTTTATCAATGTCTTTTTCCACAGTTTTCATCATATCGGTTGATTCTTTTAGTAGTTTATTCATTCACTATTGCAAACATTATGCAGAACGATCCTAAGTAGCTCACATCCAAATTCGAACGTGTTTAACAACGTAACAAACATACTAAATACTTGCAACCGTTGGTTGGAAATTAGTCCGCACAGCGAGCAGCGACGTTCCCAGTTAACTACAACGGACGCGCACTTTAACCGAAATTTTCCACGGTAATTTAATTGCCGAATGTGGTCGTATACGTCACTGTGGGTACCACACTCGCCGTTAAACCAAAGAGGAATCGCAAAAGTTATCAACAACGGATTATCGGTGTCGCAAATATGAATAGCTGGACGAACTGTTGCGTGCAAAGGATCAACCGATCAACGAGGTGCAATTTATTAACACGTTTCTGTGCCACGTGGGGCGTGTACGCCCAACAGTGGACTTTCCGTTCAGGCCATTTGGAATTTTCATTGTAAAACGAAGAATTTTTTAAAAATTTGTTATAAAGTCATGTATACCGCGTTTATCCTATCTATACCTAGGGGAGTACACGTCCTACGCGGCTTGACGATCATTTTTCCCGACTTTCTGTTTAAGATCGATTATTGTAAATTCAGTACGAGGACGCTGTGAAATTTGTTACGAAAATAACAAAGTTAAAAAGTTGAAGTAACGTTGAAGTAAATATCATTCATTAGTATTTAGTATCATTGCGTATTATTATATAATTTATATAATAATTCCAAGTATAGTATTACATAATTTACATAAGATCGACTAAATTCAGTAAGAGGAAATAACGTTAAAGTAAATATTATCATTAGTATTTAGTATCATTGCGTATTATTATATAATTTATATAATAAGTATTTCAAGTATAGCATTACATAATTTATACAATAAACTATTGTCATTTAGTACGGAAACAATAAAAAACCGAAAATATTTGGAACAAAATGTTTCATCTTAAGTTAATTTTCACATCATTAAAAATTTTCTTGTTAAAATGAAACCTTAAAATCAAACCATTAAAATTAAATTAACCTTATGAATGATCAAACCATTAAAATTAAATTAACCTTAAACTCTAGACACATTTCTGGTTCATTTTTGATTTTGCACTGTTATAAAAATTATGAGACACAAAATTATAAGAAAGTAACCGAAAATCGGCCCGGCACGGAACAATCAAACAAACGTGTTAATACTACAAATTCCATTCCGACAAGTTAGCCTCTTTCTCCTCGTCGAAGAAACGCGAAAACGCTTCCGGTGGATCGCGCTCCGAGCATCTCGAAACTCCAGATAATTACGCGGCTAATTAACAGTCGAATTTAATTAGGAAGCGCTCGAGGCGTGTTCGTTATCATCTCGATGAATCAACGACGAGTTGTCTCTAAGCTCGAAGCTGTGCTTTTTTTCTTTATCCTTTATCTCTCTCTCTCTCTCTCTCTCTCTCTCTCTCTGTCGATCGCTGTCGTTCACCGGTATTCGCGAAACGCTTCCTGGCGGAGCTTTATTAAACACACGATGGCCCGTTCGATCCGAAAATCGACAGAGTCGTTATTCGGCCGGCTGAGATTTTGCATAAGTTAATTGCCAGCGGGATTATAACCGCGGTATCGGATACACGAAAAGGAAAGAGGAGAAGTTCACGAGGGTATTAAGGGTATTAACGACGAACGACGACGATGGGAAAGTAAATTAAGTTAGAGTAAAAGTCCTCCTCACCCTCCAGCCCCTACCTCCCGATCCGGTGTGGGGTCAAGGAAGGTAAATGTAGATTTAAACGAAGAATTAGTTATCAGATCTTCCATTTCTCAAAAGTGACTTTAATTGCGCGACGAAGATTTAATCGCAACGATGCGTACGAGTTATTGGTGGAAATAGTTCAACGAACGAATTTACGTGTCATATTGGAAAACGGGATTTTAATCCTCAAATGGTTGTCGTTAGTTGTACGTGGCTGTAATAACCGATGTCTGTTAAATCGTTAAAATTTACGGCGTTCCACTTTATTTTGCACTTCACGTTCCTTCGTGATAGAATCTGGCAAATAAAATTAAATCGCGTGAAAAATGTGTCTCTCAGTGACTCGGCGATATCAACGGAATAAAATTTCGTTGAAACTAACGCGTTCGAGTTGTACGTTCTGGTGGAATGGATTCTCGTTCGGTTTCGTTTGAACGATAATGCGTGTAATTGAATGGTCTCAAAAATTTTATGTCCTTTTTACTGAAAAGTAACCATTTTATCCGGAATACAGTATTATATTTAAAAGTTATGATTATACTTTTATAATGAGGTATTGTTTTGTCATTATAAAATTAACAACAAGAGAGTCATCGTTCTCAAACTATCGGTTTAGATGGCCTGATTTTTTAAGGAAAGAATTGACTATGAAATTATGTACATAACAGTTGTAATATTTTTCTAGAGAACCTAGAAACAATGTAACAATGGTGGATTATGGGCAAATGAAGGATACTACAGAGGCAATTAAAAATGGGCCATTTTTGGCATTCCAATTCCTATGTTTAAAAGAAACGAATGAAAAATGATGATTACTAAAAAAAAAAAAAAAACTTTAGGACCACTTTTATCGTTAAGTGTGGAAAATGAAAAGAAACTTTAATGAAAGTTCACAATTAAAAAGTTCGATTTCACAGCGAGTGGCATTTAATTTGGTTGAAAACTTGGGGATAAATCATAAATTTAATAAGGAGAAAGAATTAGCTGGATGTTTTTAAAGCACCATCCAGATCCCCAGTATCTGAAGGTGTTTCTTTGTCTCAGGGTAGAATTGATTTATATTTTCAACTGTTAGAACAAACCTCACGAGAGAAACCTCTCATAAACAAACGGAGAAATATACTTAATACGAATGAAACAGGCACACAGTTGAATAATAAACTAAAAATTGAGCTCACAGTATGTACCTTTTTACCTGGACCAATCTGAATTAGGTGGCCTTTTGCACAAAGTGTCATTTTCTCTATTTTACAAATCTGTGATTATTTCTCAATTTTTTTGTTTGTAACGTTGCAAACTTGTATCTACTTTTACAAATACACATATAAGTAGTACGTATATTTTTAGACCTCGATTATGTCTAAAACGTAATAACTTTTTTAAAAAAAAAAGTGGATCGTTCTCCAACACTGATATGAAGCCAATTTCTTGCTCCTAGCATCGTGAAACATTTTTCTTGCCGTTTAATTAAAAGTACGGCGAAATGAAATTAGTTTTCGTTATTCCCCGAGAAATAGCTGTTCCGCTGGTGCCTGTATCGCTGTTGTCTCACAACAACAACGGTATAAATTTGAGGAAAAATCCGCGATAATAAAAATGGCTCCATCGCAGAGACGCGTCTTTCTCTGAAATTAAATACGGCTCTCTATCTCGAGTTCCTTTCTCTCTCTCTCTCTCTCTCTCTCTCTCTCTTTCTCTCGGAGGATATTTCCATTTGTAGCTGCTACAGTAGATAGATAAATTAGTTAGGAAAGTTAGATAAACGCTGTGAAATCACTACGGTAGAATTTCTCGGTTGGAACCGGCAAAGGATGATTAGGTAAGTCAAATAGACTGGATACAATCGTGCTGGCTAGGAGAAGTAACTGTGCATAGTCGGACAAATAGCTCCGGGACAACGTAGAATTCGAAAAGCAAATTACAACCACTGCAGATCTTCAGGAGCCGTTGCGCTCCAACCTTTTACGCCGGTGCGCGTCTAGATGAAGATCTCAGATCGATGGAAGATTTTCTACGTCGGTCGT
>KQ435803.1:1915490-1963867 GCA_001276565.1 Melipona quadrifasciata
TGCCACTCCTACTCGAGGTTTACTCCACGCCCCTTCACAAATCACGTGACTCAAATCAACCAATTGCTAATTTTCGTTGCATTAGAAGAGGCCTGATTTTCTGGGTTACCCCCGCTAAAATCATTTTCAGTGATAAAAAGAAAAAAGAAGAGCAGGTATTCTGGTAAATGTTCAAATCTCGTGTGTTTTTAAAATTATTATTTTTTTTCGAAAACGTAATACAAATTAATGTCGATATATATATCAACGATATCCATTTACATTATATTTCTAGAATCATTGTCGATCATTCTCTTCGTGCGACGATCGTTAAAAAATCAAAAATCCGCGAAGCGAGAAAATAGGAAAAAATAGTAATGAAGATGACTTTCGCGTGCATTGTCATGAAAAAATATTGCGGGAGCCGGTTGAACGATGATCGGACACAGTGCTTGTGCAAGGCGCGGCGGATAGTTGTATGTGAAAAGCCTGTATCGGCTGTGTGATCAAATTAGTTTAGACCAGAGGCAATATCGTACGTTTTATCCATCGTGTGAAATGAAATTGAAAAAGAGAAGACCCTTTATTTTGTCGTTAATTTGATTGCTAGGATTACAATCGTTTCGAATTCTATTTACGTTTTTCACTACGAGTGCACATTTGTCGCGTAATATATCTCGCAGATTGACAGTTATAAATTACATCCTCTGTGGATTTTATTTAGAGTTTTACGATGTCGTTCCATAGATTAAAATAGCTCCATAGGTAAATATTCCCCATTTTCTACAGTCACGTCACGTTTCTACGCAGAATATCGACAGGTCTTCGACGACAATTGGCTCAAACGACATAAAGGAACCGATACAAACGCTGTCGCGTCGATCGAGCCTCGTCGACGACAATACACCCTTTAATTGCGAAATCAAAGAATCGGTCGACTCCATCGATGAAAGATGGTCTTCAAGGACAATTGGTTATGCAAGCATCAGTCAATTATAGCGAACTTCGAAGCTCAAAGCGCGCAATGTTTTTAAAGATTCCAACTTCTTTTAGCCCATTCTCGATTGCAGGATCGATGTTTAAAGGATATTTAATATTCATCGGTGAACGTTGGAGGAAAGGGAAGGGAATCGTTTGGAAACATGGTCGAAGCAGGGCGTGCATCAATTACATCGAAGTAAGGCGAAAGAATCCATCGATTGGCTACAAGATTCGAAGCAATACAAAAGAATAAGAAATGGAGTTGAATTTCCCCGAAGGTTAACAGAATGTTGCACGGAATTAAACAACGTTCTCGTATTCTTTTGAGTACAAAGGCAACGAAACATCGCTTTCAACGCTCTTTTCTTATCTATTCATTTTATGTTCGACGCGTGAAACGAGGGAAACAACATTCCCGGTGGAAGTATTAGAATACCTGACGGTCTCGTATGAAATGCAAAAATACACAGATATTTGAATGAACATGGTGTACGAAAATGTATATAAAATAAAGAAAAAAAAAAAAATAGAGTATTAAACGGATGAAATAGTTTCGTATTTATGTATGTTCAATTTCTTTAGTTACATGGATTCGTAAGCATCTACAGTTTAGTAATAACATAATAAAAATAGTCAATAGATCGAAATTTTATATTCATGCAAGTTTGTGATTCAAATTATTAGTAAGTTACAAAAATATAATACATTATAATTAGTAAAATATCGAGTACACCCTAATTGTGTATGTACACATTTAAACTATACATTGAGCATTGTTATTTATATTTTGAAACATGTGTCGTTGCCTCGAATGCTCTATTTTAATATCTCATCTAAATGAATTGCCTTTCATACTATTTAAGAAAAGAGTGGCGAAATTAAATATTATTGAAAGTTTTAGAAAAAAGCGTAATAATAATTATATATTTAATTAGAATTTCAAAATAATTTGGACAATAAGAGAAACTTTTATCTGTGTAAAAGCTTGAAAATAGCAAACAATGGTAATTAGATCGAGCTGAAAAGGCAATGAAAATTTTACAGCATTTACCAATTATTAGATATGTATTCTTTTACATGTAAAAACATCCATATTTGAAAACTGTTCAATTTCTAGTTGATTCGTGACACGATCGGAAATTTGATTCTTCCAGAACAAATTTGTCTCCCAATTAGTTCAGATAATCGAGGCTCTACCGCAGTATCACGTCTCCCACAGACTTATTCTCGCTTTTGGAAACTCTCTCGTTGCTAAATCTAAAACATCGTGTCAAAGTCTCGCGATGTAAAACAAATTTGACTATTCTATATAAAGTTCCAGATTGAATTTGAAGGTTTTAGGTATCGAAGGTAATATTAGGTGACTCAAAACACTCTAGCCGTGCTCTAATAATTCTTCTGGTTTACTTAATTCCTCCGTAAGTGTATCAATGTCCGCGAACGGTTGTGCGCGTAACGAAATAAAGCTGAGGAATCTCGATAACAGAGAAAACAAGGACGCCGCTGTTATTAAAGAAGGGACAGAGGACCGCGAGAATCGAGCTGAAACCGAGCTCCTGTATCCCCTTTCTCCTCAATCAAGGATGAAGATCCAGAGGAATCAGGTTCTTGTATTTTCTCTGCGCCGTTGTCAGAAGAAAACTACCAGCCATTTATCGTACTTCCCAAAGATTACTCCCACGGCTTGCGGCCGTGACCGCGTGCAAGACGTCACGGGAAATTTAATCTCGAGCCAGAGATTACCTCTCCGCTGTGATGCGAGTTATCAATCAGAAAATTACGTCTGCCGGAAGCAGAACAGTCTCTCCCGCGAGAGATCGTCCGCGAAATCGGCTCAACGCGACGCGGCCGAGTATTTTCCGAGTTTCAGCGAATTAGCCCGAGCTGGATTTTCTTATCTTAATAATCGTAATCCAAAATTTTATTAGATGTTACATAGATGTTTATAGATATAAGTAATAAAATTCGTGTTAAACGGCCAGAAAATGGCTCTGATTGTGATTTTTTTTTGCAAAGAATATCAAATTGTCATTTTAGGCAGCTTGGGTCAAGTGCTTAATATCATCCCGTGAATGAAAGATTCATGGCCGACCAAAGCTTCCAGTGGCGCATATCTGAATTTCTTTTCACGAACGGGGACAACGAAGAAGATGAGACGAAATGATAACTTTTGTATCTCTTGTGGAATCTTCGTGACATGGAATTTGATCAAAGTATTTTAATCAGAATTTTCCTCGAATTTGTGGTCATGCTAAGCATGTTCAGGGAGCAAGCAAGTTCGACAAGTTTTATTCGGAGTTTTAAATGGAGTCCAACGATATTACGAGTTTAAAACATGCTGATCGTTCAACTAATAAACTCAGAATAAATTGGAATACTCCTATTAGCACATTCTCTCCTTCTTTAACTACTCTTATAGTATTATATACTCATATTATCACTGAAAGTGATTTTAGTGATGGCAACTCAGAAAATCGGACCTCTTCAGGTGCAACGCTAATGCAACGAAAATTAGCGATTGGTTGATTTGGGACACGTGATTCGTGAGGGTGCGTGGCCTCAAGTGGGAGTGACGTCTGGTACTGAGCGATCGCGCCTGTAATTTGTTTCGTATCGATTCAAATGTTTTCGTATCAATAAAATTTCATGGCAAAAAAGTCGTCTTCATTTCCTAGTCAGAACAGTTGCTTCTAGACTTTTCAGTGAGACGAATCGTACTGGGGTACGAGTCGTGCAGTTTTTTGTAGTCATTTAATTCATAGCTCATAACGAATGCGGATTTTTTCGATATGTAATTACTGTTTTGCATACAGTTTGTGCATTTAAATTAAAAAGCACATGCACATATACATTAAGTATTTCTTTCGTGTCCATTTCAGCGTCTAATTTTGATTATTGATATATATCAATCAGTTTTGAAACCGAAAAATTAGATAAAATTAAACAGTATGACAAGATATTTTTTCTAAAAATTTTAAAATAAGAGAACGTCGCTTCACAAAATTATTCTTTTCTTTTATTTCACTCGTGCGTATATAAGTATAGTTGGAACTTTTAACCAAAAAGGATGATATTGCAACTGCAATTGCCAAAAAAATATTAATTTATGATATCTTGTTGTAAATAAATTAATTGAAACAAAACTAAAGTTGAAATAGCAATTCACGTTCTTTCGTGCATTCCACTCGTAACTCTGACGCTCATTTAACACTCTTAACAAGCGTTCACTCGCTGTCAGACAACTGAACACCAACGTGATTCGATCTCGTGATCAAATTTCCTTTTACTCTTCAATCTTCGACAGCATCAAGCTGAACGTAAAATATCTGCACTGTCTTCGAGCATCGTCTGTTCCCAATAAAACGAGCGATGCTGTCGCCATTGTTTCGCAGCCGTTTCCTCTCAACGCGACGCGAAGAAAACCTGGATAACGACCGCACTTTCCCCCGTGTTTCAATCGCGAGGTTTGATAGCAGGCTGTCGATACGTCGGCTACTCGGAGTCGACAACGAAAACATGCTTTTCGGCCGACATCGAAAGCAGCAAAATCACAAAGGAGAGGAGGAAATACCTGGCCTAAATTCGCAAAATCGGAGAATTGTTCCTTCTTTACCTTGGAACAAACTCTGGAAAACATCGAGAAATGACTTTCTATCACTGTTATCTTGCTTCAATTCGTCGAATCCGGAAGTTTACACGTACGTTGGAGATATCAGCACGTGTAAGCACGTGTACGCACGTGCAAACAGCTGTATATGTACATTTAACTACAATATTCAGTAAGATTAACGCGAACCGAATGTTCGCTTCGTCTAGCGTAAACTTCGCGTCTAGTAATAATCGCGATGAGGGTGAGAGCGTCTGTCAAGCATTCACGCGGCGATCGAAGACTAGAAAAAAAGTTGAAGCTTTTCGCTAGTCGACAAATAGCCAGAAGGATAACGCTCGAAGGTTTCATCTTGTCGATCTTTTTGGTTACTTTCGGTGAGAAAGAAGTCGCCACGGATGAGGATTTCATCGCGAGCTGTTACGAGTTAGTCAAAAGAAAAAAAATACTAACGAAGGATTGCATCGCCGTTACACGTGGCTATAAAAATTAATTCCCCGCCAAATAATTGACTTCGAGAAAGCTTGGTATTATCGTCGACAATAGTGGCGATTAATTCTATTTCCATTGACGCAGTTTTCCGATAGTCTCTTAACAGTAGAACCTACCAAAGTGGTAAGAATGACCAATTTGTAATTTTTTCAGAGATTCGAACAATTTTTGTAAAATATATGAATAAAATTTCCTATTCCTTGCCTGTTCTAATTTCTTCGACTCGATTTTTATACTTTAGTCCTCGGTAGTTCGGTAAATCGCGATTGCAACTTGTATATTTATCGGGATACCGACGTGTTCGTACTCAGTATTTGATTCTCGCGCACGAATCTGCCACTGCTCGTCGTTACAGAAACGTTTCGAGCGGCCATTGCGCGGGGAACGAAAATATCACTGTCTGTTTCGAGGCACGGATCGATCCACCGAAACTATTTTAATTAAATCATCGCCGAAGCAGCTCCCGTCTAACAGACGCCAACTCGCAAATCAGACAATAATATCCTTCGGTTCAGAGAGATATTGCTCCAATGGAAGAAAGAAACAGGCTGTCGTATCAAGTCGGTTTTGCTGATCGAACGAGCGATCCTCCTTGACTCTATATTTTTTTATTTCGAGACTGTAACATATCTTGTTTACGCGTCGAACAATCTTATTGGACTCTGAGCAAGATTCAGCCCGTCAGATTACCATAAATTTACTCGTACTTCTAACGTGTATAAATGCACTCTGTTCAACGTCTGATATATTACGCTGCCGCTCTACTATCCCAGAAATGTACGATCCCGTTCCACGCTCGTCCGGCCGACATATAATTCTATTCTATTTGCCTGATCACGTACGGTCCCGTTCTCCTCGTTTACAAGTATGAATTTTCTGGCTTATCCACTCTGGCGTGCGCGTGGGATCTCCGCGCTGACTATCCGGTGACACGTGGATTTTACTTTACTTGGTTCATTTTCTGTGACGTTGCTCCGGTTGGCTGACACATTCCGCGAGCATATTCCACCAACGCGGTCCGTATCAGCCAAGATACGCGAAAACATTTGAACGGTTGATAGTCAGGCGTACACCATGTGTAATGTTTTCGCGAATTTTTATTACGATAAGAGTTTTCATACCGCAGAGTGGCTACAGAAAATAATTCTTCGCTTTTGTAACTTTGCCGAAGGATATCGTGGAACGATCGAGCTGAATCGACTTAAAACAATTACAATGTTTATGTATGTTTTATGAACAACGCTTATAAAACAATTCACGATTCTGAGTTCGTTTCTTTCGAAGATGTTCTTGCATGGTTTTTTTAAAAATTAAAATTTTGTAAATCTAAACTCCGTGGACGTTGAAAAATTTTGTTCGTAACTGAATCCATCATGGTCTTGATGAATTGTGACTCTAAAATTTATTACGATTTTTCTATAAGTTTAACATTGATATTAACAATTTTTCGTCGGATGTAATGCTCTTGTAATGTCACATAATAATTCCAATAATAACAGTGATTCACTTGATTGAAGTATTTTAATAGAAATGAACATGTTACTATATAATACAATATAATAAAAATTAATTTTGAAAAAAGTATTGGTGCATCCAGCATTTTTGCAATATCTTTATGAAAATAAGTTATATATTAACAAAATCTGTTTCCATAAATAATATATACAACATTACTACTATTTCATAATAGTATATATAAAAATAATTTGCAGAGCAGAAATTTCCAATAATACAAATGACGTAAAAATTCGAGAATCAAAAAGATATTGACACACGAGGGATCTTTTTGCAACTCTACTATGTATTTGACCAACATGTAAAATATTTTTAATGATTTATAGACAAGCGTCTTTTCCTAATTGGTACGATGACATTCCAATACTTCAATATTTTATACTTAGATTAAAGAATATTGTTTTGTAATTTTTCCAATAATATTCCGCCATTAAATGCAGATTAATCACTGGAAGCTACAAGTCGCTCAGTACCAGACAATGCCACTCCTACTCGAGGTGTACCCCACGCCCCCTCGCGAATAACGGGACCCAAATCAACCAATCGCTAATTTTCGTTGCATCAGCGTTGCACCTGAAGAGGCCCGATTTTCTGGGTTACCGCCGCTAAAATCACCTTCAGTGATAAAAAAAAAAAAAAACAAACTGATTCCAAAAACTACAGAACGCTATAACAAGACCAGAACTACCGTGAAAACGGCGAGAGCAGAGCGGTACCGATATCGACGCCAGTAACAATACATAATAATAGCGTAAAGCCAATAACCCTCGTTCTTTCCAAATGACCTACATCCCCTCGTCGCTCGATCTCTCGACGTCGATACAACGTGAAATCTGAACGAGCGCTTCTCCTCGGCCAAGGAGCTGAACGGTTCGCTGCGTTTCCCGAATGCCTTTCAACGTATTACGTCGTCCAACTTCTTCGTCGAGCGGGCAACTTTCGGATGTGGAAAACGAGCACTCCATCCCGAGCTTTTCGGCAGCGTTCACAACGCTGGGAACCAGCCACGGCCGGTTTCATCCACCATCGAGCCAAATATGTACGTACGTTTCGCTCGCTTTTGTTTCGGGGAACACCGTGTCGAATTTCGTTTTCAGCCGACACATCGTCCGCGCGATGGAACGAATCGTCGCGTAAATACCATTTTCTCCGCTTAATCGTTCCATTTTGCTGGCTCTTTCTCTTTCTCTCTCTCTCTCTCTCTCTTTTGTTTTTTTTTTTTTTTTTTTTGTTTCAAATTACGACGGTCCATTAGCCCAGATAGGCTTCTCTTTCCGACGATTTTCTCAACACGTTCGAAATAGCGAACGATATTTTTTCACTTATCCATAAAATTAATGGCAAGAATTAAATGCGCGTCAAAGTATACTTTGACGTGATTTTTGTTTAAAACTGTCTATCATATAGCTGATCGATCACTATATTTAATAGATCACCAACTCGCGTTTATAACGTAGTCATTCGTGTATTTATTTATTTTTATGTGATCTTGAAATCAACTGTTGTATCGGCCAAAAATTAGTTGCGTCTTTTTCTAACAGGTGGGCGTATATGTGTGTCTTAAAATATAATTAACTTCACTTTGAACCGCATATTCACTGTGCTATCTGACAGCTGATTGTTCAAGCTCGCTTTAGAAAAAGAAAAGGCTCGATCTCGTTAACGATTGTTTGCTCCGCGCCAATTTCAAAATGGAAGATCAAGAAAGAACATTTCCTTCTGTATATTCTTCCGAAATGGAAGAAAACGCTATGCAAGCTCATAAAAAAATCATCTGACGCGTACAGCGAAGAAGCATTCTATGGCAGCGTCAGAAATTGTTTGCTGATGACGATATCAAATCATCCTTGGAGCTTCTTTTTGTCGAAAAAGATAAGAATTTTTTTGAACGCAGAATCATGAGGTGGCAAATGGTTATCGAACAAAATGATCAATATATTAACACCGAACGTACCAACATCCGATCGAATGACTGGTAAAAATTTGATTTAAAATTCTGCTTTCTATTGTCTTTTCGTCTTGTTTAAAAAAAATGAAAAAATCTAATTTTTTTTCTCATTGTCCAAAAGTCATTTTGTGTATTGTTTCCTTGTATTACATTGACAATTACCTTTATTTCTTTCGTAGAAAGATCTGTCCGATTATAATAGGAACAGGAACATAAAGTGCCGGTACGATTAGTATTAAATAGTCAATATTGAATGATTAATATTCTTGTTTCTTATAAAAAATTCATCTTCCATTTCACGCAAAAAAAATGCCAATCTAATGTTGTACAATATTTTAGGAACCTCGTTCTATAGTTGACTAGCAGAATGACTTTCTCAATATCAACAAATATAAACTAAATTTTTAACACAGTAATTGTTTTAAGCTTAATAATTTTTATCGTATTTATAAATGTTTTCGCCGACACGTCAAATGTCATCAAATCTCTAATGAAGCAGAAACGCGAAAGTAAATGGCAACCAAGCAACCTGTTCTTCCTCTGTTAGTACAATTATCGCATGTCTGCTTCTTCAAGAGTAAATTTTGTTCTACAAACGAAATGCGACGAATATTCGATGTCTTTTTTGCCTTCTTCACAGAAAGAAAGAGAATCGACCGATTGGATTATCGCCGAATTGGAATTCGTGGACGGATCTCTTGCTCTGCAGACCGACTGCTCCGCTAATTAAGCCTCCCTCTTTGAATTTTCGTCCTTTGTATCTCCGCGAGCGATGGAGATCGGTTCTCCACGGTTAACGCCGCGAAAGAAATTATCGTCTTTGGGTTTTTAATCGATCGCGTCTTAACGACTACAGAGGAGAAAGGAGAAAGAAAAATTTACTTTTTTTAAAGAATATCTTGCGTTACAAAATAGTTATTAATAAACTATTTTAGTCGTAGAGCTTGTCACTTCAATGGCGCTCCAAACGCCCGTTTCATCCAGCCAGAATGAGAAAAGTTCAACGATACTCGCTTGGTTCCTTCCAAAAAAGAACACCTTTTTTTCCCCTCTTACGGCGCGACGCACTTGCGCTTTCTGCATTATAGCACGGAAATCACGTACAGCGCTCTCTCCCCCTCTCAATTCCACCAGGATCTCGTGGAAACTTCTTTGAAGATGCGAGAATTACACTGACACCCTGGCTTAAAGAAAGTACTTTCTTCTTGCAAGTTCGCGGTGGAATATCCGGGCATACTAAATCATCTCACAAGTTATATAACAGCTTTTAAACGTTTAAAATTTCGTTGCATTTTTATTATTTTATCATCTATCGTTAAAATTATCTTTTTTTGTTTATTTTCATTATTCAAAGTTGCATCAACCGTTTGCGTGGGTTATCAGCGATTTGAAACTGAATTTTACAATTTATTGTATAGGTCAGACTTGTAGCGGCCTAGGATTCCTCAACTACGAGTTTCGAACACTGACTAGCGCGCCTAACGTCGAGGTGTCCTGCCGATCTCCGACGTTAAGCAAAGCAGTGTGCGGAACCCCGCTAGGATGGGTGATCGGGCCCAACCTAACGGGTAGTTACAACAACAAGCGTTTTGGGGCCAGCCCCACTGATGAGTCTAGGCAGCGACTCCAAGACGAAACGCATCAACCAACTTTCTTCTCCCATTCACACCTACCTCAAATTCCATTCACACCTTCCATCATCCTTCCTTTGTATCCATTTCCATATGCATCCTTCTGCATCTTCCATTCCCACAGACTGTTTTAGAAGGTGCATTGTCTTTGGGATTGATTCTTTATCCTTTAAGTTGTTATTCAAGGAAGGATTTGTGTTCAATTGATATCTATTCGCAGTGTATTTTCTGGACAATAATATCGCACGTTCCACTGTCAATTGAACTTTGCACAAATCAGATTTGATCGAGGAGATACTGATGGGCAATTGTCCTCTCAAAAAGTCACTTTTAATTGCTGTTAGCCACCGTTTTCCATTTGTTGTTCCAGTTTCTTTTCATTTTCTGTCCTCAGCCGAGAAGCGTAGATTCTGAAGGCAAACTGTTGGTGTAATGGCCGAGGAACTACGTTTCACCTTCGCTCCAAGATAATTTTGAAAAGATTTCAATAATTTCCCAACGACTCGTCAAGATCGACTCGCCTCTGTAAATGACTCATCTCCCCTGCAAATTTCCCGATAGTTACGAACCAGAAAGCCAAGATTCGTCGCCGAGGACAAAAGGATCTGGCGCACTCGTCTTAATTACGAAGGCCGAATGCCGAAGGAATCTTTGTGTCGAAGCGTCTCCAATTAAGAACCACACCCACTTCTCTCTAATGACCTTCGTCTTCCATCGAGAAAGCACTACTTACACCCTCGAACACTCGTTAACGACAACTTATCGCCTCGCGATCCCACCCTCTCTCCGCTTTCCATCGAAAAGCAAAAAAAAACCTCCCACAAGCCGTCTCTCCTTGCACCTACAAACTCCTAATGATCTCATTTTCTCCACTTCATCGTCTCCACTTTAATCTGAGAAGAAAAAGAGAGAAAGACAGAAAGAAAATATCTCTGTTGCGCAACCGTTGTATCGAGACCAAAACCTCTATTTATCTCTCTCTTTCTCTCTATCTCTATCTCTCGAAAGTCCTGGCGGTGTGAAATTTGGGAAGGTAAATGGTGACAAATAACGCGAATCGATATCGAATCGGTTTAAAGCGTCGCGCGAAGAAATGGACGAGGAGAATCAAGGGAGAAATCGAACGTTCGAAAAGCAACAATAACAGCCCGATGTCACGTCGATAGCTAGCAAAGAGACCGACGAGGCGATACACCCAGCGGAGGAAATGACGAGAGGTGGAAAACCAGGAATTCGGTTCGCTGGCAGCGAACTGGGATGCCAGGTGGGTGGGCGGAAGGTCGATCCGGGGGTTCGGAAACCAGGTCACAGCCAGGTCACTGAGCCACCCTTCCAGCGTGCCGCCTCGGCGACAAATAAAACGAACGGGCCACGGTCCGATCGTTCACAAATTAATTAGAAATATCGCCGATCCGCTGATGGAAAGCACAACCAGTGCTCTGCCCGCGATTTCGGGAAATCGAGGGAGACGGCGAAATTTACGGGGAAATTCTTTCGCGGTGATTTTTCAGCCTTCGGAAGGGTTGCACGGGCAGGATTTTGTTTGCAGCTACGTAAAAGTATTTACCGTGCACGAGAGCTTTTATTACAGAGAAGTTTTGTGCATATTCTGAAATTTCGTATCGTAATGATAAGTATGAAATCAACGTAAAATACATTTATTTGAAAAATGAAGAAAATGCGTTGACCATTGTGTACCAGGTTTTACTTAAAAGAAAAAAAAAAGAAATACCAATATCATTCGGAAAAAATTTATTTAAATATTCATCCTGTTTTTTATCACTCCTCGTACAAAAGTTCCAATATAATTTAATGCAAACACATACTTAAACTGCAGAAGTATCGTTTCAATCGCTGAATATTACTTATTAATTGGTTTCTACAAAATTCGTATGATTTCTGCGAAATGTGTACCAACATTAAATACCGTTTTAAGTTTCACGCATTGTGCATCAAGAATTTTCAGACGCGATATCGCTGATGAAAAGTTTCAGCAAACGTTCGAGTGCCGTTATTACCTACCGTGTGTACAGAGTTTGTTCAAAAAGTACGTGACGCGTTATTTATGCGCAGCTCGAGACGTCGATCGCGCGCGCGGTTGATTGAAGTCTCGAAAGGAAAATTGGGAAACATCGAGTTTAAAAGAGATGGTAAGAGGTGCAGCATATCCCAATATTTGACAGAAAAGGGGAGGAAATTGGAATTTTGCAAACCGTTCACGTACGCGGTGCGTGTTCTCCGTAAATTGATTTCCCTGATTGCCGGTTTCCACATGTACTTCCATCGATGCGGACCAATCCTTCGGCTCGCGTTCACGGTGGGAGTTTTCTCCACTCGCGCAATCGAGTTTGCTAAAATATTAAATCTCGATGCAAGACACAGACGCGAGTTTGTTTGAATGAAATCTCAGAACGCACCACGATTTCACGCTCGATCGAAAGAATTTCGCAGCGATTCGCAACTTTATCCTTTGTCAGCGCGTGCTGTTTGCTCGGGCCAATGAAAATCGTGTTACGCGGAATTCACAGAGTGAAAAAGAAAAAAAAGATATTGAAAGAAAAGTACCCTGATTTCATTTTCAGAGTATCAACATCTACAGATGGAATGAATTTTTATGTCAAACATATGTAAAAATAACTAGAAATATAAATATATGTAAATAAAATAAAATAATTCTGTGGATAATATTTTTTATAATATACGTATTGTAAGATACCTCTTATCTGAATCTCTAATTCTTCGAATGTCTTCTAACATTCAAATATCCAAATGTTACATTAAATATTAATATTATGAGGTACAATTATATATATTAGGTACAGTGGGGAAAATAGTGATTCTATGTGAAAAAGTTTGAGAATTTGTCAAGTAAAATGTAAAATAATGTTCTCCTCCTGTTCATTTCCAAGAAAATAGGTTTAGCACTTGATAAAATTTTAAACTGAGTTTTAAAAACTGAGTTTCAAAAACGAAGTACCTTGTAAAAAAATTGTATTCTAAACTTTCGACTTATTTTCACAAGTAAAATAATTTTCTGTTCATTGCCTAAATTCAAGTACAGTTGATAATATTCATTCTTTATCTTCTACCTACCTATCATCTTCTCGGTTTGATTGTAACCTTTAATATTAAATTATTGGTCGTACCTAAATATCTTACGACATTTTCTTAAAACTTCAATAATCGACATTTGCATTTCTGCAATTTGCAATATTACGCACTTATTGTCTGCTTTTGCACACAAACTTTTGATTTCGAAAGCTTTTAGCCTTTCAAGGCTAATTTATTTCGATTTCGCTGATAGAAATTTATTCCTATTTTTGGTAGTTATAGCCGATCGTTCGAAGGTTAATATTCAAACGTCATCGCAAAATGTATGCTAATAACAAATGATTTTTTTTAGCAAAACTTCTGCACTGTGACCTTCAGATATTCGAGTAACAGAGTTTCGGATAAGAGAGGCTTCGCGATAGTAACTCGATCGATAGATGTGTCTCTACGTGTCTCTGCGTTTTATCGCGATATTTTCATACCGTGTATTCAAACCTCCCACTTTATACGACGCTTCGTTTCCATTGCAAGTCGTGAAAAAGAACACCAGTCAGTGTTTCTTTTGCTGGAGAATTCCTTCGTGGAACTCTTCGCTTTTTTTCCTAACCACCCTCGAGCGACGATTCAGCCGCGGTTAATTGGCCTGGTTTAACAATAACCGTGCACACTCAGACGAAAGCCAATATCGACGATTTTAATTATGTATAACGGAACAACCGAAATGTTCTTTGCGCCTGTCATCGTTTGCGTTTGTCAACGCCGCGCGTCGCTTATGTCCTGTGAAATTTTCACCGCCGACGCGCATCATTTTCTTATCGCGTTTGCTCAGACGGCTTTACAAACTGTAAACGCGTAGACAAAGTTGGCTAACTCGCGGGACGTTATCTACAATAAACCGATAAGAACGGAAAGAGCAAGAGAGTAAAGTTTGCTTAACTGTGGGAAAAATAAAGACACGCGTTCTTCGACGTAAAAAAAATACTCGAGAGCGACGACTTTGAAGAATTTCGCGCGGATGTGTCACGAAAAGTAACTTTACGAATATACCTTAATTTTTGTTGGAGGAAATTCCTGATTTAAGAAAGCATTTTAGCGAGGAACACTTTGTAATATCCTATACTCTCGGAGGTAAAGTAAAAATTTACCAGAGAAGCGAAAGAAAATTGCTAGAATCAAATGTCGATTCACCACGCAATTTTTCTTTGCAATCGTGATATTTTTTATTTTTCTGGAATTGGTTCTCGTGACCTTTCGTCTTTCTTGAATTGGTTCGACATTTGATTTCGTTCGATTGTCTCGAGGGATATACACGTGCGTTAAATTTCTTCCCTCTTTGTTTAAAAAATGCAACAAACGTTATTGCGAATAAATATTTTTGTGTAGAATAATTGGTTATCTATGTGGATAATCATACAAATGCGCGTATTATTATTTTTTTTCAGAAGAAATGAGTCTACTGTGTTGAAAAGCTTTACGCATAAATCCTATTTCTTCGCATTATAATCGAATTTTGTGCAAATGTGGACAAATAATTAAAACAAAATGTTTAATTACATGTCTTGTAATATCCAAATGGTAAAACTATATACAAAGCAATAAAATAAAATAGTTTTCCTCAATGATTTCTTTGTCATTAAGTGATCAACTTCAAAATGTTTTAATATATCTGAAAAAATTATGTATCTATTATTCTGTATACTCAACCTAATTACACAATTTCATGATCACTCTCTATACACAATTATCTTATACATACCCAAATAAAAAGAAAATAACACATACCTCCTATACACACCTTGTAAACAATAAAATAAAATAAAACAATTCTGTGACTCCTGAATTATTAATTTCAAAGTGCCTTAATTCAAGGGAAGTATTAAATCTCGTTCCCAATTTCAGCCAACCTAAACCTAATCCAACTACTGGACAAGTAATTTTACATCATTATACAATTCCATAGTTATTCTGTACATACATGCCTGAAACTACAAGAAAAAGAACTACGAAACAAGAAAAAAAGAAACTGCAAGACAATAAAGTATAATAAGCCAATTCTGTGACACGTAAACGATCAATTTCAAAGTTGATACATTTGAAAGAGGTGTGAAACCTTGTTCACAATTTCAGCCAACCTAAATCCAATCCAAACAAGTGGTTCTACATCAACTACTGGAGAAGTGATTTTACATCATTATACAATAGTTATTCTGTACATACAATTACCTTATACATACCTGAAACTACAAGAATAAAAGCCACAAAATAAGAAAAAAAGAAACTGCAAGAAAATAAAGTAAGCCAATTCTGTGACACATAAACGATCAATTTTAAAGTAGATACATTCGAAAGGGATGTGAAACCTTGTTCCCAGTTTCAACTAATCCAAACTCAATCCAACTACTGGACAAGTGATTTTACATCATTATACAATTCCATGATTATTCTGTACATACAATTACCTCGTACATACTTGAAAATACAAGAAAAAAAGGAACTACAAGACAATAAAGCCAATTCCTGTGTCTAATAAACGATCGATTTCAAAATTGATACATTCGAAAGTAGTGTGAAACCCCGTTCCCAGTTTCCTAAACTTAATCCAACTACTGGACAAGCGATTTCACGTCATTACACAATTCCATAGTTACTCTATAACCGTGGAGCATCCCACGGGCTGACCTTGTTAAAATGATTTCGCCACAAGTTGGCCGGACAGGGCAGGCTCCGGGGCGACGGTCCGTCGAATTAGGAAGCGAGAGGTGGCCGCTGACCTGGCTTCCTCGCTGGCCCGTTTTTGAATAATTCGCGTGACCCGGCCAACGCGTGAGTGCGACTGCACTGAGTCCTCCCGCCTAGTTTCACGAGGGTCTTCGTCGCGAAACTGTCTGTCACGCACAGACGACGACTAAAAGTGGCGTTCGCGCGCTCGCCTAACGCCGCGAATTAATTATGAATCGCGCGCCGATGCACCAGCCAATTCCAATACCACGGGGATTCCAACGGAACGCCGCGATTCCCGACGAAATCACGGAGTTTCAAAACTCCGAAAATTAATTTCCCCCCGGTGGATCGACTTCTAATATTGGTATTTAATCACAGGTGTTTCGAACAGCAGAGAGAATTCAATTAAATATAATTCCCCCTCCAAACCGATAAATTCTCTCGCTCACGATCAATCGAATTTCTTCTCTCTTGCAATTGGTGAAAACGCGCAAGTATCTCCGGTGATAGTCATCCTTTTTATTGATTTGCACGGGAACGTAATTAATATTTAACATACTTTTAATGTACCCGCTTTCGTCGTGCTGCTTTGCTTGCGATTAATTATGATTCAAATATGTACAAACTGTGCCGATCGAATCTTGTACTCTGCTAGACGGAAATTGAAGAGTTGTATGACAAGTGTAAGATGCAAAAACAACGATAGCGGTGATTACTTCAATATCATATTTACGTCATTAGACTTTATAAATTAAATAAAAATAACATAATTAGCAAATAGTGCAGAATTAAACAAAAATAAGATTTATAATTATACAAATTCACAACCATATAAAATTATATTTATATATTGATTATAATTAACGGAGAGGAAAATCAAAACGAACTTCGTGGAATAATAAATTATTCATTTTTTTCTCTAGATTCATGCAACATGTATTTCGCTGATAAAACGAGGTTGTATTATCAGTGTTTCTCCGACCACGTATTAATCGTCGCTTAGTTGTCGATATTACTAACAAATTCGACGAAATTTACCTCGAGTGGTAAATGTCAACGTGACGCCTTTTATTTATTTGCTGAAAGGCGATTCTTCGAATAACGAGAGTTACGATAATAGGTTTATAAACGAAGCGCGATAATACAAACAAACGGATGCATCGGGAACGAACAGCGGATGTTACAGCGTCAATAAAACGGTTTTACGCTTCTTTCTCTGTCTGAATAAAACGTGGCTGCGAACTCTGCGGCAAAACAGAGGGAAAAAGCTGCGCGATTTTATTAAAATATCGCAGAACGGCTGGCGAAGGGAGGGGGGGAGAATAGGGAGGCGTCTTTTTAATTATCCTTCTATCTGGATAATTAAAAAGGCTTTCAGGAACTTCAGAGTCGAGCTCTGAAGTTCGGCGTATAAATTTCACCGGCCGAGTTTACGAATCATCGATCGAGTCGAAAGTTCGAAAACCGAAAGCTCGAAATGCAAACGCACATCGACGGATAAAAGCAATTGTCGAATAAAGAGCCAACTCGTGAACCAATGCGTTCCCTTCCCTTTATCGCGGCCAATGCGAAATACGAAATAATTGAGGAAGGGTGGGCAAGATACAGAAGCAATTAGAAGAGGAGCAGCACAGCGCGAAGAGGGAGTAACTTCGTTAAAACGAAACGCGGTCGGATAATTGAAACGCTTTCGACGAAACTTTCTAGCCAAAACAACATTTAGTTAACAAATTTCGTTAAAAAAAAAAAAAAAAAAAAAAGGCTTCGCTTCGAAGGAAGATGTTCGTAATGTCGGTAGCTGAGACATAATGGGTATCGAAAATTTGTTTAGTTTCAGTTAAGAGCTATACCTCTTGATCGTGAACTATCAAATGCATTATTGGTTATTTTTTCTTTTCTAATTTCTCCTTACTTCTTCTTTAATTTCTTCTTTTGTTTTTTCCTTTACTTCTCTAGTTTCTTTTTTTTTTTTTTTTTTTTTTTTTCGTTAACCACTCGCGCTGGCAACTGGTTCGCGGACCATAACGAGTGACCAAACCGTATACGATAATTCGCCGATTTTTCCTCTTGAACTCGTTGGTATGATATCACTGGATAGAAATTATTAATAAGTAACAAATTTATTATTTATTTTGCCTAGGATTATATTTAAATAGACTTAAAACTGAGAAAATATTGCAATTTTGGGACAAAAAATTCTCGACGTGCATGGCACGTTCATTCTAGCGCAAGAGGTTAATAAAGCGCAGAAGTGTATCTCTTCCTTGTGACGAAAATAACACAAAAGTATGTTCTTCGAAAAAGTATGTTCTTCTAAAAATCTCTGGTTCTTTCGAACAAAATTAGATAGTATTCTGTCAATTAAAGGAGCAACACAATTAAAAATAATACACTTCTTTTGTTCGCAATGATAGTTAAGACGAAATTCACAGTAATGAATTAGGATGAACAAGATAATTTTTTTTATCAACCAAGTTACGTTGTAAGAGATTTTCAAGTAAGATTTTTGTAATTAACAAAGAAAATTGTTTCTGCGAACTTTTACACCGTAGCGATATAACTCGAATATCACGTTTTTTTGTCGCTCTCGTCATTTTTCGAGCGTCTCGTCAACACAGCTACCGATCGTGAAAAACAGACATCGAGAAAAGATGTCCGGGTTCATGGTCGTCGTTAAATTTTACTGCAATTTTATAGACGTCTGCCGGGAACCTTTGAACCTGTATCGTTGCTTTTATTAGTCGATTCCAATATCGGTGAATCTGTTGTCATTTGTGCGGAATCCTCCCTCGTAAACGTACGGCCTTTTACTCCGACGTGTACATACACTGAAACTGACGCTACGCGCGAACGATACAACGTGCTAACGATTAAAAATATAATAACTTTATTATCGTAGTAGTTAATCTAAAAGTTTCGCACAACCGCGCGACGAACATACAAACTGACAGCAACAAACCGCCGTATGACAAAGGAACTTCGCAATCGACGAATTCGCCGAAACATCTAAAGCATTTTCGTTTATTTTCCGAAAGCAAAATAGAAAATAGAGAAAGCAATCAACGAAACTTCGTTAGTGTCGAAAGTATCGTCCTCAGCGTCTTCGCGGCCTCGCAAGCAATTGGAATCACCCGGAGGAGAGAAGCAGAGAAACAAACGAAGAGAGAGAAGCTGTTTGCGATTTAATCGAGACGAGATAACGAGCGTACTTCGCAAAATTGCAAATCGGCCAAGGATCGTTGATTAGGCACACCGTTTAACGATTGAGATAAGAGGGGAATGGAGTTGTCCTTGGATTTGTTGTTCCATTTCGTTCGGGGGTGATTTCTTGGCTCGCGAACGTCTTCCCCAGCGATAATTTATCTCGAAGCTCACGTGACTGTCCAAGACGAGCTGTTTTCTTACGAGCTTCGAGATAATTTTGGCCCCCTCGAAATTTTTGGCTTCGTGATTAGCCAAGACGACAACGCAACTTCGAGGAGATTCGAGGAGACTTAATCTCGTTCGTCGTTCGCGTTAACTTCCTTCCTGCCAGTTTTCCCGACGACCAGCTGCTTCTCGTCGTTCGTCACCAATCTCTCTCTCTCTCTCTCTCTCTCTCTCTCTTGCTTCCTCGTTTTGTTCTCCTTCGCTCGTCACTAGACGAAAGAGAACCGGGTCATTTTAATTGCTGTTCCGCATGTGTAAAAGCAAGCGTATGCGCGGCGAGCAAAAGCATAATGACTGCGAGATTTCCTCGGGGATGCTGCGAATGAGAACAGACGTAAATAGGAGATCTCGTAGTTATTAACGCTGTGACGACTGACTGTCTTCGCGAGTCATTTTTCATCGGGAATTATCTTACGAATTTACAGATACGGTAAAAATCGTATGACGCCATGACCATGTCAAATTAGTTATTAATTTATTGGAAATTATTTATTTATTCATTTTCACGAGTATATATGTACCCATTAGTACGAAAAGTGATACAATTATAAAAAACTGCACGACTTGTACCCCAGTACGATTCGTCTCATTGACAGGCCCAGAAGCAACTGTCCTGAGTAAAAAATTTTATTGATATGCAATCATTTGAATCGATACAAAACAAATTACAGGTACCAGACGACGCCACTCCTACTCGAGGTCTACCCCACGCCCCCTCAGGAATCACGTGACCCAAATCAACTAATCGCTAATTTTCGTTGCATCAGCGTTGCACCTGAAGAGGCCCGATTTTCTGGGTTACCCCCGCTAAAATTTCAGTGATAAAAAGAGAATGCTCGCAGAAGTGCAAAGTGAATAGAAACACCGAGACCCTCACTTTCCAATAATCTTCGGATGAGAATTCACGGAATAACCGGTTTCCTTTTGGGAAGCTTTCCCACGCTTCCCCGTTTCGACATTTAATGGGCCATGAAATCACGAGCGTTTCGCAGCCTTAACCGCGGAGGAACACGCGCCCCTTTTATGCGCGCGGCCTTCCGTATCTGACACACTTCGTCGTGTCCCCTGGCTATTGGCAACCAAGCCAGTCGCCGCGTACGCCGTATTGTCTTTATTGTGCGCGGACAACAGTCGTGATTTCCCACGTGCCGTTATCTCCTTCGCGCCCGAACTCTTGGATACGTACCGCGTACGCGGTTCCTCTGTTTTCCATTCGGTCTCTGTTCGTTCGAGGAGAGAAAGATAGAAAATTTTCGCGAATGGGTCGGGCGACAGCAACTGCAACTTGCTCTCACGTTGTCCCTCATTGTTTTCGATGGAATTTGACGGAACGTCCGTTTAAAACGACAATGCATTACGCCGGTAAACCCTTGTCTCGGATTTCTACTGTTTCCTCGGTACACAGCTTTCGCAGAAGAACGCTGTTCCTTATGGCTTGGGATTTCAGGCGTCGCAGCTTTTGAACCTTTAACCATCCAGACCGGACCTTTAAGCTGCTAAGAGGTATTTGAGCTCCTCGCAAACACGACACTTTTTCCGAATTCCGCTCGCAGGACGTCGAGGAAGGTTAATGGTTTGTTTAAACTTTTCCCGTCTTTCGTTCGTCCCTTAAGCTTTCCAAGTTACCGCGGAGATCGATCTTTCGAGTGGCATTTTGATCCTCAGGGCGAAGTAATTCCTTTTCTCGCGATTTGACGGATTGTTTGCAGTAACCTTGAATTTTGGATATCTCTGCTTTGAACTTCTTACGAAACTATAATTTCGCGCTTGTTAACTTTTCTGCGAAGAGAACGGTTTTTAAACTCGAACTTTTATCGCGATTTCAATCTCAGTTCAGCGAACGTAACTTTCAATGTTCGAGAGCAAACATTTTTTTCATTTCGTTGCCGAAGTGGAGCTTCCGATTCGATCTTGTGCCTTTGGAATTAAATTTCCGAGAAGCCGGGCGCTCTGATTTATCTCCTCGCGGGGATTGATAATTTTTAAACTCGTATTTTCACCTACGCGTACCTGCGAATATTAAAGCACGAGCCTTCGTCAAATTCTACATGCTGGGCGAGTTGTCGCTGCGATCTTGAAAGGAAGTGGCGCAGATGTTACTTCCTTTCTTCTCTCTCTCTCTCTCTCTCTCTCTCTCTCTCTCTCTCTCTGTCGCATTTTGGCCGATATTTCAAAGTGCATTTCGCGACACCGAGTGAATTCAACCTCGCGCAAATAACTCGACGACGAGGGATGGCCATGGCCTTGCACAATTTTGGACAAAAGGACCGAAAAAGAAAAAGAGAGAGAGAGAGAGAGAGAGAGACACGAATCGCGATTTCTTTTGAGAAGGTAGGCAGAATAGTTAGGTCGACCGATATCTCCGACCGTTTCCACTCAAGTTTTTAATTATAACATAGTCCCCCTGCTGTATAAAATTATCAGGAGTTTTAGGCCCGAGTTTATAAACTACGGCCATTAAAACTTCACGAACGGAGATACACGGCGCATCGTTTCACTTTATTAATCACCTTGCGTTTACCCCGCGTTTCTCCATCTTGTTCTTTCTTTCGAAGTTAAATCGTGTGACGAAAGTGTAATTCGGACGTGTAAGCTTTGACAGCGAGTTAATGAGACTTTCAATTGCAAATTCATCATTTTCGTTTTACTTGACACATTTCAAATGCTACAGAAATGGTAACGTTACTTTAAAACATATAAATATATTTCACCTCTCTAAACATTCTTATAAATCCGCGCGAAAATCAATAATAAGCAAATGTCTCGCAGAAAATGGACCTCCTCGAGGACAACGAAAACTCCAAGAAACTACTTCTCGGTTTCAGAACTGAAACACGATTCAGCAATTAAGCGTCTCTTTGATTCGCCCGTAATAGTTACACTGTCAAGAATAATTATCCGTCAAGCGACAAATTGAACGTCCCCTGTCGTTCAGAAGATATGGAACTACCTCTAACCTGTGTTAAGTGGAACGTGAATCTAGATTAGAAAAAGAGAAATAGACAGACAATTTCGAGTAAATAGGAACGATCGAACGATTCGTTTGGTTTAATCGTTCACCTGTCTCGCGGATTTTCATGGTGTGTATTCATTCCTGAAATATATTCAAATGCTCTCTATCTCTATCTTTCTCTTTCTCACCGCCATTTCTCTCGCATCCTAGCTTCCTCTTGGTCTCTCCGTGAATGCACGAAGCGTGGGGTAATTAGTAGCTACCACTAAGCCACTTCCACGACCTACTTCGTGCTCCCCGAAAAGATAAATAAATAAGAGCTTCCTGTCTTCTTTATTTTCATCCTTCTTTCGCTTTTAATAACTGGGACGAGACCGGGGCAATTAATCGTATCGGCGAGAGGGAACTGAATCCGGCACTGATTCGAGATGAAACAATTTGTTGCGTAACGCCGAAGATGAAAAATGTCGATTGTCAACGTGCTTCGCGATTAAACGATGGATTTCTTCGTTCCCTTCGGGAAACTTTCAATTCGAGGGTTTGTCATTCATTTCACGGTGAATTTTCGTGGCATCATTTCGAAAGGAAAAAAGGTCAGTGTCGAATGATATAAAATACAAATTGAAAGATTCAGGAATGTAGAAACATTGCTTCGTGGTGGTAGAATGGATGAAACCATAGCAACTAATTGTGCGTAAGTTGCGATCGAACGAATTATAATCACAGTGCATATTTTTGATTACTTTCTCAAATGATAAGCATACTCTTCTTTTCTGTCACTCTCAACTCAATTAGTAGCAAAAATCGTTGTCCTCCGTTCGACGAACGAAATAAACGAAACGAGCATTTCTAAATCGAAACTTGACGGACGAGAAAAATTTAACGGCAGAGCAAACAGAACGCCAGCGTCAAATTTGTTCGACCGTGGCAATAATTTAAATGGGAAAGTAAATGAACGCCGGGGGGGCAGGGAGAAAGAAACGAGAACGGCCAGAATAAACAATTAAACGAGCCGGCGTTTCTTTAATACTTCGAGTAGCACGGAAACGGGAGAACGAAGGCGTCTCTAAGATATCGTTCGCGTAGATGCATTAATTAAAATTCCACCCCCACGTGCAAGCGGCGTGCAGACTTCGAACCCTCCCTCCGGGGGATCGAGTCCAATTCACTTAAAGGAACAACCCATCGCTTTACGAGACTCCGTCCCTGTTTCTTATACCTTCATCCTTGCCCTTTTTTCATCCTACGTGCAGCTACGCGTCCCTCTGCCTTGGATACGCGTACTCGTAAGGTTCGCTCCGAAATTTAGCGTTTCGAAGCTAAAGTTTTACATAAACCTGACACGTGTTTCATGGCAGATGCTGGAATACATTTGCCCGACTGTCAAGTGAAAGTGTCGTGCAGTCTCAGGTTTCTTCGTCTTGGGAAATTTAATTAGAGGTAAACTGCGACGAAGAAGAATTTAATAAGACACGTTTGGAAGAGAATTTCATTTCTTTGTCACGAATGTTTTACGACACGTGAATTTTTCTTTTTTGAAAGAAGAGCACATACGAGGAAATTTTCAAATAAACGGATAAAGTGAAAATCGGTTAAAGTAAAGAGAATATAATACATCCGCTATACCTTCTCGCTTCTACCATTCGAATATACTTAATTTATTTGAACTGCGACAAAACTGCAATTGTTCGAACAAAAGAATGCGCAATGTACAGGAAATACATCGATATACGTGCAATATATAGTACTGCGAAATATACTGAACAAAAGTGTTCATTTATTTAAGGTGCAATATCGATTCGAGCAAAAAACACAGTGATGTACATTTTTTTTCCCGCTCGAAAGTCTTGGGACATTTTTATTTCTAATATTCTGTACTTATCGTGGATTATCATGTATGTATTTTATTACAATATAATAAATAAATATATATATATATATGTAACACAATATATATTATAATAAAATAACAATACAATATATTGGTATATTAACAGAATCTTTGTTGTGCAAAATATTTGTTTGATATTTATTGTAAACAATTTATATTGCACATTGCACATTGCACGTGTAATTTATAATTTATACTCATTGTGTTGTTTTTATCGTACAACTGTAACGCTTGTCCAAAGATTCCTGAGCGGGAATGTATGTACGTAGCGCAAGTACAATACGTCCAACCGTTCGTGATTGTGTGACATATTCAATGCATAACATTAAAATTAGACGCAGCAAATATCGTGGATATTTCAAATGTTTCCAACATTCCTGTTTCAAAAGCATTCCAATAGCCAACAAATTCCGTATAAAACGAAAGCAGATGGTAGATTTCATCGAATTTCCTCCAATATCAAAGATATTCATTGGACAGAGAATATATTAATCGCAAAATGGCCGAAAGATCATGTCCGATAGTATAAAAGCGTTTGAAAATTTCCGAAAAGCGTGACAATTTTTTCCACTCGCTCGTTGCGTTTTATCCAATTCCCCTCCCCGCCCTTCTATCCCACCCTTTGCTCCTAATTTCCTTTCACACACGCCCGGCAATTTACTACTTAATCAAACGTCCGACTAAAAAGGCTTGTCTAATTAGACAAGCAGTCCAAAGGATCGCATTTACTTCAACACGTGTATCGAACTAGGCCAGCCGAGGAGGGCGGTGGACAACGTTGCTGAAAACTTTCGAATGTAACTTCATTGAACCGTCCGGCTCTCTGATAATTAAATTTCGAACGACTTACGTGACTAGCCCCAGTATCGGTGAAATTTTCAAGAACCGAACTGGTCCTGGTTTCTTTCGATCCTCCACCCTTTCGATATTTCGATCTCACGATCGTCGTGACGGTTCGCAATATTTGTGTATCGTTTCACGAGACGAATTCTTGAGAATTTTCTCTCGATATATTTAGTTTTAACCCTCAGAAGGTAACTTGAATCGCGTAAAGTAAATCTTCCTTTTAACCGCTTGCGCTGGAATCGAGAATATTTTACCCAAAATTGCAATATTTTCTCAGTTTTAAATATATTGAAATATAACCCAGGCAAAACAAATAATAAACATATTATTTCTCAGTAATTTTTATCCAATGATATACCGATGAATTCAAAAAGAAGACGAATTCTTGTATACGGTTTGGACACTCGTTATGGTCCGCGAACCAGTTACTAGCGCAAGAGAGTTAAAGATTTGACCTGAGAAGTCTGTTTTGCGACCATGTAACGAAGACTTTATCAAGTAATCTTAAAAAATTGTTTAAATCTTTTGAAAAATCCAGGATAGTAGAAATATTAGGCGACTTAATTTCCTCGATGGACAAATTGCTTGTTTATTGATACTGTCATCTCGTAAAGTGCGAGGTCCAGTGTTCGAAAGCATTCGAGAATATTGAAATCTTTGAAATTTATTATATAATAACGAGGAGATGAAACCGGCGATTTTAATTCAACTCGAAAGATTTCAATGCTTTCGATTACCCTGGAGTATCTGCGTTTCGTGGTAAAACATGACGCTTGCGATAATGGCGGAATTACCGACGATTCGAGAAATATGAAATCTGCCGAGGAAATGAAAATGAGAGGTACAAGGGGGAAAATATACAATGCAATGAGAAGCTGTTGTCAATACAGTTTACAATCGTTGCGACATGAATACGATAATGACCGAACTTCTCGGAATTGCGTCGCGGCGAATCATTGAGCGCGGAGATTGAATGCATTTTCACGTTTCACGCGATGCTGCAGTCGCGTAACTGTACAATTTAACTGAAACAATACGTACACTCCCATCCGAAAGTTTTAAATCACCCTTTATTTGTAACGTTCATCGTAGATAAAGAAACATTTTTTTTAATCGCGCTCTATGATATTACAGTCCTTAATGCATCAAACAGCTTTGCAGTTTCTCCTTTTAGCTGTGCAAAGTGTTGTTAAATTTTCTCAGTTTTTGAAAAGTACGTAAATACGAAACGAGAATGCATATTTCGCGTATTGTCGATGGGAAATCGCTAAAACCGCTAAAAGCGAAATATCGGTTTTTTCCCCCGCCCGGATAAAGTGAAGTTCTCGAGTGAATCTCGTTACAAGGTACAGGAAGTGTAAATTCCAGAGGAACCAGAAGCCAAAATTCGGGGAATCGATCGTTGTCCAAACATTCCTTGTAAGCTGTCCCCCGCTTTACACGACGGTAAACACGTGGCATCGACGTGACATAAACACGGGAACGTGAATGCAGCGTGGCTATTAAGCTTCATTTTCACTGACAGAATCGTGTCGAGACCGTGCATCATACGTTGTCACAGAACAACAGTGTATTAATTCCCATTTGATCGCCGTTCAGACGTCAATTTTAATATCATCGTGCTTTAACGCCAGCCATTACCTCCCCCATCGAGTCACCATTGAAAAATTGAAATTAAAGCAAGTGAAACAAGTTCAAAGGGAATGAAAAGCTAGATTTCTCATTTTCTGCTAGAAAATGGGCAGCATGCGCGTTATTTTCCTTGGTTGACGAAGTTTAATGAAAAATGGAGAGCTGACAGAGACGAATTGAATTTGAAGGATGACCGTACTTACAGAAAACAACGTGTTTGTACAAGCGGAGAGTAAAGAAACACGAAGAAAGTAGGAGCCGTTCTTTGGATAAGTTTGGCACTGCGAATGTTGTCTTTATCTCGAAAGGCGTCTCGAGCCTCGAGCAATGCCAGAGATGTCTGACAATCGGTGTCTCTCCACTACTTCACAGCGGCTTTTTGCGTGAAGTTGTCTTCCATCTTGGCTCGAAGTCATTATCAGAGTGTAGATACTTAGGTACAGTTTTACGGATGTAATTAATATAATGGAACATAGGTAGAGAATCGTTTTACTCGCCAAATATAACGATGAACTTTGGATTTTTCTACTTTTGCATATGACGCGCGTTCTATGCATTTCTGCACTTCTCACGTTCCCATAAATATTTACATAAAAACCTATATTGCCAGTTATTATATTTACTCGTATCTTATCCTTTCAGTTGTATGAAATATCGAAATATTGATTCTTAATGATTTCTATTTCGTTGAATTGTAAAAAGGGATTAGTTCGCACACGCGTGAATGGTAGAGATCTAAAATCATATTTGCAATGAAGAATTCTTGACCGTAAATAAATCCAGAAATATTTAATGAATATAACAGAATATTATAATCTATGTTACAGTTATTGTTTTTTTTTTTTTTTTTTTATCACTGAAGTGATTTTAACGCTAATGCAACGAAAATTAGCGATTGGTTGATTTGGATCACGTGATTCGCGAGGGGGCGTGGGGTAGACCTCGAGTAGGAGTGGCGTTGTCTGGTACTGAGCGATCGCGACCCCCTGTAATGTGTTTTGTATCCATTCAAATGTTTGCATATCGATAAAATTTCATGGCAAAAAAAGTCGTCTTCATTTCTTAGTCAGAACAGTAGCTTCTGGGCCTTTCAGTGAGACGAATCGTATTGGGGTACAAGTCGTGCAGTTTTTTCTCCTTTTCCCCTATATCGGAGGAAATCAGAAAATCTTCGAGTTATTTTGATTTCAAGAGTCTCGGTTTGAGAGTCGAAGAGAAATGGAAGGCGATATTTCAATTGAATTTGATCACACCTCGCGATAACTCGCCCGACACTATTCAATCACGATTCAGAATTCTCCGTGTCAATATCAATTTTCCACAAGGAACGAAACATCTTTCTTCCACTTGGCGCGAGCGTGAGTGTATTCCGCTGGAGCTTTTTCACGGTGTACTTAAAATTCCCTCCTTGCATCTGGCGAATATCGTCGTTTAAACTGCTTCCTTCTTCGTCGCTCGCTTGTTTCGCGTAGCTCTCGAGATGTATCAGATGGAACAAATTTGACTGTCGCGTAGGGAAATAAAATACATTCGAACGGGAGTGTTTTCAATTTTCTAAATTGATGCCATTCCCTCTGTGTATTAATTTGCGAATGCTCGAAGCTCGAAGGAATTTATTTCGAGACTTATTTTAATCCAATACTCTTGCAATCCCTTTTCCTCCGACATTAAGAAATGGTTTCGACGAAGGAGCACGTATTTCAGACTGTTGTATATCTAACTCTCAAATAAATATTTTTATAAATATCGGTCCTAAAAATTGCAGTAATCCTTAAAAATGTGACTCACAGATTGGCTCAGTTAATTTCTAATTTTACATCTTAATTTTGTGACATTTTTACAAAACCAGGTTAAGAAAAAATTCAGTCAAGATCAAACTTGAACATCATAATTTTAATATTTTTATAAAATTGTTCTTCTGATTAATTACTATCCTCGGATTAAAGAAAAATTCGAATGCTCACTCGATTAAGCCTAAACATCTCCAGTATTACGTTCGGATTAGGGAAAAATTCGAATTTACAGGAGTTAAACCACCTGATTAAACTGAAACATCCTAATTTTGATATTTTTATAAAACTATTCTCCCAATTTAGCGACCACAAGCTAAGAAAGAAAATTCGAATTTGCACGAATTTCGTTTAACGAAGCATTTAATGAAGCGTTCATATTTCCCCCCGAACCCGATCTTAATAATATCCAATTTAAAACTAGAAAGTCTTGATTCTAGTTTAAACTCGCCCGGCAAACGCCATTATGCTAAATTTCGTTTCCATCCTCTTTTATTTTCGACTTAAAAGTAGGTTAAATTCGCGTTCAATTTACCTCGGGCCCGAAACAGGTTAAATCGCGTGCACGAAGGCGAGGTATTCCTTTTCATTACGCGTTCCACCGGCACGAGCCTATCCAACTCCCGGCCGTAATTCATCGGAGGAGCCTCGCTTAATGCATTCGAAAGTCTTCCTCGCGGAAAAATATAACCACGGACGGCGGAATCCTCCCGGGAGAGTGGAATTAAGCCGAGGAAAACACATTATGCCGCGGAAATACTCCCACTGTATTTCACGATCCATAGAAATTCCAGCGCGCGCTTTTTTCTTCCAGGTCGCCGGCCGCGGAAAATCGAAAATCGCGAATGATCTTAACCGATCGTCGATCGATATTAACCGATGTCAACTTATTCGCAAACCAGTGCCTTAAAATTCAATGAACCCATCGGAACCGTTCGCTGTTTCGTTCTTTATTTCGTTCGGAATTTATCAAGTGTGGAGCTAAATCGATCGAATTTTTTTTTTTTTTTTTTTTTTATTTTTGTGAAGAAAACAGAAAAAACACACGATTCTACAGAATCGAAGAAAAATGATACAAACATAGTGATTCTAAAGTGATTTTAGAAAAGACAATATTAACATCCTCGCAACATCGTTTCTTCTTTTAACCGCACTGATATCAATTCATCGTTATTTATCATTGTTGCTGAAAGTCGATTCAAATGTTAGAGATATCGTCCAGTACAGGAACGAAAATTTTACATTTTCCCTCGGCCATTCACGAAAGCCATTAGGAATTTTTTAAAACGATAGATTCGAATGGTACGCATTTAATTTATACGTTTCAAACCATTAAAATTCGTTAATAGATAAAAACCACGCAATCGTACGTACGTGTATATGTAAAATCGCAAAAATTGATCTTCAATGTTACATTCGCCTTCTAATTTGTCGTCGCGTCAGGAACGATCCACTCAATTTTAATCGATCTTATTCCCTGACTCGATCGTTTGTTGAGATCTTAAATTTCTTGAAACACGCCACTTACTGCCAACCTTTGATTAATTTCTCTGATTTTAATCCTGCCCGAGCTGGATTTCATCTGCGCAATGGTAGTTAAAGATGTAAAAAGGTTCACCGACAGAATGAATAAAGAAAAAAAAAGGATTCGTAACTTCCAAGGATAGTACTCGCCGAAATATGATAAAAGAAATCCTAATAAACCAATTGAAGAAACGTATTTCTTCGTTTCGAGAGCCATCATACTCTCTAATATTCTAATATTCTAACATACGACACTTTCGTATTAAAGAATTATGTAATAATATAAGAATTATTTCAAAAATTCCCGAATATGTTATAACTTTTTCAACCGAAACAATAACCATTAATTTTTCTCCTCACGTTTAGTAGGATTTTTCTTCGCGTTTTGGCGAATACTATCTACCCTAGAAATCACGAACCCTTTTCCCTGTTCATCCTGTATATCGCCAACGACACGTGTTCAGCTGGCGAGACAAAAGAAGAAACTAAACGAATTTCTATGAATGCCTCTTGTCGAGATCCGTCAGATACGTTCAGATTCTCGTCAATTCGTCCGCGTAAAGCGCGAGACAAAGGTAGAAACTAATAACCGTGAATCGATTTTCAAAGTAATACAACGAAGGGAAAAGGGATTCCGCCGCCACGCCCGTGTGAAACGCGGCTTTCGATCGACCGATTGAAAGAAACCGCTCCTCGCGTTCTCGTCGATTAAAACAGCTGTCTGACCGTGAAAGAGCCGCGGGACACTGTGCAGACCAGAATCGTCCACCGTGAAATTACATGCGCGTCGAAAAGTTGATTATTCACGGACGCGCGTGCTCGAGAGTTTCAAGATTTTTTTTCAAACATACGCTTTTCTCTATAACTAAGATTTATATCATGGGTGTGTCAACCTTTTAGATCTTCCTTGGCCTCGTTGGCCAACAGAAATTTGTCGAGAGCTACACATAGTTTGTACATCTCTCGATCAGTTCAATGTAGTAAGAATATTGAAACAATACAATTGACTAAAAAAATGTATTTATATTAATTAAAAAAATATAAAAATTTTTAATGAGAACACTGAGCTTATTTTTTAGATATCAGTGCATCAATATTCGGTTTGACAATAGATAACACGAAGAGTATTTTCGTCTAAAATGTTTGTTCTTATTTTATTTCCTGTGTACTTCATATGGGAAAAAATCTGTTCGCAAATATAAATACTCGGGGATATCATGAAGATTTATGGTTAAAATTATTCAAACAATAAAATTCTTGTTCAATTTCGACTATACAGCGCGGGCCGCGGGTTGGATACGCGTGATCTATATTATATGAAATCCATATCTATATTATGTTTGACTCTTTAAATTTTTTTGCGATATAAAACATCGACTAAATGGTATTCCTCAAATTCTCTCCCGCTTGTTGAAACTTCCAAACGTTTGACTACTTCGCTTGTTAATGATTATTTATACGTTTTTCAGGCGATCGGGAAGCATCCTGAATCATGAAATTTCTGTGAATTCTCAAATTTTTCAACTAACAAAACCACCAAAATAACATTGTTTAAGATAACGAAGATTATTCACTTTAGAGAATTGGATTTTACCTTAAAGAATTGGAAATTAAAAAAAAGAAAATGAAGATAAAAATTAACTGACAGAAAATGAGCAAAATATCTGTGCCAAAATTGGAAAATTTCGTTTCTTTATTGAAAAACTATGCTCTGTGCTAATGAGAATATTGTCACATGCAATTTAAGTGGAATTCTCCTTTTGTAATAACTTGTCAACGCTGATAACGCAAAATATCTAATCCTCGGCTTAGTTTACCATTTTTCTCTCGCCACGATGCTTGACATTTACAATGTTTCCCAGACAGCCATTTTTCGAGCAACCGCGCAACCGTAGTCGGTGGCTGGCGAAATTGAAATTGTTCCCCGATGAGAGACACCCGTTCCACGAGGTCGAGGGCGAGCCTAACTAACTCGCGCAACGAAAACCCCTCGGAATACAGAGACGACGCGCCGGTGTACGGAGAAACGAAACGAAACAGCTGAGAGAGCGCGGTAGAAATTGCTCTCTTGCACCGATCATCCCCCGAGAGGCGACGCTCGCTCCCAACCTATCCAACACGTCTCGAGCCGGCTCCCAGCGACGTGATTAATTACGATATCGTTCTTCAGCTCGCGACCTCCCCCCTCCCCCCACCCGTCTCTTTTCCCGGTCCGTTCGATTGCCGCTTCGCCTTTTTCTTTTTTTCCCTATCCGTTTCAAAATCCGCGGCCCGCGGATCGACACACACGTTCCCGTCTTTTTTTTTTTTCATTTCCTTTTCTCGCTAATCAATCGCGACTCGTTGAACCACGGCCCCGCGTTCTCGACAGGAGTGCTCCTGATGTCTCGCGATTTGGTTAGGCGAACTGAACGCGCGACGCTCGCTGGCACTTCGTTAGCGCGTAGACGCGGATAATTTTTGTCGCGAGACGAGGGAGGAATTTTCAGAGTCGAGGGTACGTTTTGTGAAAATACGAGGCATCGGGAAACCTCGAAATGTTTAATAGATTTTGGCGTGAAAAAGGGGACGCAGTATCGAAGAATGTAAAAAAGGGTGAATGAAGGCGTGGTTCTAAGTTACTAAAATCAATCAGTCGTTTTAACGAATCAATCAATCGCTCTCTGACTGTTTTCGTCATCGTAAAAGCCAGCTCTCGGTACCGGCATTGAAAAAAGACAACGCTCGTGAAGCTACAAGCCGATGGAAACAACAAACCAAGCCGATCTCTGATTCGTTTTCACCGCAATTTCGAATCTTTCTACAGTGCAGCTTTCAATTCCGACTGTGCAGCTAAATAGAAAGATCTAACAACCATATTCCCCCGCGCTTTGCTTCTTTCTTGGATCTCTACGATCCAATCTGTCATCGCGAGTTTTCACGGCATTAGCATTATTCCCTCTTCGTTCGACCAATCGCCGAAAGATACGAAACAAAATACGTTTCGGATCACCCTAAAGGATAAACTTGGAAACTCGCGAAAGTTGATTCGGACGGACGGCAAACTTTCCCGAGAATTTTGGATCTCGTAATATCGTAAATGTTCCACCGAGATTCGTCCAAGCTGCTCGCTGCGCGAATACCTCGACCCGTTCTTTCTCGTCTGGCTCGCCTCGGAAAACCGATAATTAAATAATTTAAACCGGGGTCGAGGAACCAACGCTCGGGGAAATACTCTCGAGCAGTTATATTTGCAGCTTTCGACAGAAGCGTCGGCTGATTGATTTCAAACGACGCGGAGCCCAAACTGAGCAGGCTACGAAAGTTGTTTGTACGTCTGGTCCGGTCTGACGAGGGAAGTTTCTTCTACTTGAAAACGGTGATTTCTCATCCGTGAAATTCTCACTCAGCTTTTTTCTCCCTGCTCGTGCACCGAATCGCAATTGATATTAATTCCTTTTCCCCGTATCCTCTCGAGGATTAATTAGAATCGTACAAAATGGCGGGAATCGTGGCAACGCGTAAAAGGAAATTCTACGTTCTAAATGTTTGGATCTACCTTCGTGTGACAACATGCGTGGAAAAAGACACAAATGCTTACCAAAGCTGCAAGAAAAGAAAAAAGAAACGGTCTTTGGATCGTGGTGGAATTGGAACGTGAGAGGAAAATTTCATTTGCGGGAGCAACATTGATTGCAACTCGAGCAAAATAAGCTAATCGAGCACTGCGAACGTTTCGAACTCGATGCGTTAAACAGGTGCAAATTCATTTCTCCGCTTTTATCTCTGACCACAGAGAGAATTTCGCAAATCGTGCGTCGTTGCAAGCAAAAGTCGACGAACGGCTTTTCGATCGATTTGCTCCCGGGAAAGGTCGATTCGAATCGGCGAGGAATCGAGAGAACTCGCGGACCAATTGGCCCCGTCTGCCCGATATGAATGATTTTTAATTGATCCCGCGATGGGCGGGAGAGGGGAACCAGTCGTCGGGCCGGTTGATTCGAAACGCGACTCGTTTATCGCCCGAGTCGGGGAATCAATTTCCCTCCAAAACTACAAGGGATCGCAATCTAGCCTCTCTTTCATCAAGCCCCGTACGAATCTAATTAAATTTGGCCCCCTACGGGTCCGAACTTGATCCCTCGTCGACTCGCCGACAACGCGAATCTCGAAAAGGAAAAGAAAACAGACCGATTTTACCGGAAACACGGTCGAATCGTTCACGACGTAAACAGAGAAATGTATTTATCTGTGCCAGAGAGCACAACGACGTCCGATACATGAATTTCAATCTCGCGGAGGAAAAAAATTTGCATCTATTTAACAGATGAACACGCGGATCGGCCGTCGAAACGACGAACCAATCTAACGAGCTTAAACGAGATCTAAGGATCTACCTTGCGATCGTGGCAGGCCTCTCCGAGCGGGAACATCGAACGCGTGCGATCCACTTGCTTCACTCCCTCCCTCTTTCACCCTTTCTCTCTCTCTCTCTCTCTCTCTCTCTCTCTCTCTCTCTCTCTCTCTCTCTTTCAGTTACGGTTCTCGTACGAAACGACAGACGACGGTCGCTGCGAGGTAACACGGTCGCACGTGAACACACCACGGCCGAATGGCGCGACTGAACTCGCCTGAACCGTGCCGGAGCTTGACTCAACCGAGGCTTTCGGGCCGGCGCTCTCGTTCGTTTGGTGGGGGGTGGCGGCGCGCAGGGTGCATCAGCGAGGAAGGGTTGGAAAGAGGGAGAAACCGAGGAAGGGTTGGAAGAGTGAGAATGAAACCGCGATCGGGAGGGGGGGTTGGAGGAGCAGTAGATGATGCGATAAAGGAAAGAAGTCACGGGGTGGGTGGCGTTAGGCGATACGCAAGGTGTTGCAGAAGATTGACGCGCGCGCGTGTGTGGCGTGTGTGTACGTGCGTGTGTGTAGGCGAAGAAATGAATGAAATGGAAGAAGAGTGGGTGGGGATTGGCGCGAGACGAGGAAGAAAGTGAAAAGAGCAGCTCGTGTAACAAAAGGGAGACGGAAGGAATATCGTTCTGCTGATACGATTCCTTGATAATGAAAAAACAAGAATGCTGGAAGGAAACGCCGATCGCGGACGAAATAATCTGAAACGAACATCGGAGAAAAATAAGAGAGGAAGGAAAGAGGGGGCAGATGACTATCGCGAAAAATCGAGCGAGAGGGGGCAACAAAGGCGCAGAGATTAAAAAAAACGGCACGATCGGTGGATTAGAGAGGAGAGAGGAGATCGATGAGCGAAGAACGAAGAGAGATACGAACTTTGTGTGTGTGTGTGTGTATCGATTTACCAACAGTGGCACACATTGCGATTCCATCGCAACGAAGCTTGCAACCTCGGCTTATGAAGTTCGCCGAACATGGCACGATGTGTTCCGCGAATACGATCGCAATTACGGGAACACCTGCGCTAGTTACGCGATCCATTGCGTTTACCTTTCGTACCCTCGATTTTTCATCGCGTACGTAGCTCTTCGTAGATATCGCATCGTTCGCCATTCTTCCTGTCACTTCGAATTACGTTGAAATGCTTCTTGGCTAGTTTTGAAACGAAAGAAAGAAGACGCAATTGTTCTAAACGCGTTTGTAGAAAACAGCGTCCATCGAAACAACCTTCCAGCCCTGGCAGAGAACTCGTCACTTGTACTCGACTCAAACAATGATTCTTTTTAATTTCGAAAAACGAGTCAATATTGTGACAGTACGCGGTTCGAACATGGAACGTTGTTTCGAAGATGGACGGTCGACAGCTACCGAGCGCGAGGTTCGACGAAAACTTTACGTATACGTTACGCTTTCGTTCACTTTGAGAGAAGAGCACGCGAAAGAGGACGTACGAAAATGTAAAAAGCAATCAACAAGGGCTGATTTCGTCGGATAAATTAAAGAGGAATATCCTGATTGACAGTTGTAAAAGTCCCTCGCTAGCCTCTAATAAAGAAACCAGATTTTATTCCCAAAATATCGTGGCATCAATTGGGACACGATATTTTCAATCCAATCAACAAACGCACAGTCTGCGCCTTTAATTCAATATATTACCCTTCGTCGCCCACTCATTTATACACACTCGGTTAAAAAATAAAAAGCGAGTCGAACTGATCGTCAAATTTTCAAATTCCCTCGTGGAAAATTGAGAGCGTCATTATGCCCCGTCCCAGCGGCCTTCGGTTATGATCTGACAGCAATTTTAATCACTCAATAATTCCACGCTAATCGCGAAATCTATCATTTTGTGCAGAGAAATACGATGGAGCGATTTTTTACTTTAACGATCGAAATGGAATATCTTGAAAAAAGTAGCCAAACTCACTGCTGTGTCCAAAAAAATGCAATTAAATTTATATTCTATCGATTAATATCTCTAAATTTGAAAGATGCGATTTGAAAGATGCGATGTGCATGGAATTTTAAAATTGTGCATCGACATGACAAAGCACGTGCTGAAATCACCACTTCGTCCAAATAAACGTGGCTCCCGATCGAAAGGCGCCAGCTCTCTTTTCCCACAGCGTGAAAAACCTCGATGACAGACTCAGACCTGCTGCAATACAGTTCCCAGAGAGGCTTAAGAACGACAGACTTCCGGGAAGGAAGAAGAAAGAGATCGAAACGCTTGAGCGGCCGATTGATTAGAACTCCGCCAACACTTGGCCCCGTGTGAATTTTTAATGAGAGGCGAGAGTCTGAACGAGCACCGAGTCGACTTCCGAATAGCGCGATCGGCTTTCAAGATGATACTCCTTCAACCCTCTACGCTAGGAAGGGCTAGAGAGCAAGGGAGAGGGAGAGGGAGGAAAGTGTGCTCCAAGTGTGCTCGAGTTCCTTTGTTCGCTGAATGAATGCTCGGCCTCCTCGGAGAACAGGTAGCTCACGACCCCGTGAATCTTCTTCTCCGATTGGGAAGTTTCGCCATCCAAAGTTCCCCACTCACTCCCCCCGAAGAATTATCAACGGGACGGAAAATTTTTCGAAGCCAACTGAGATGACTGAGAGTCCTGACAAATGGTAGCTCGGTATTACGGAGGTGAAGCGTGCAGGCGTTGCCCGCCTGCGTTCACCGTGGCACGCGCGGTTCGTTACTCGGTGAAGGATGAAGCTCGGTAAGATGGCGATTTTGCTGGACTCGATGGGGCAAAATTTACGAGCGTGAAAATTGTTGGCTCGGAGGAATTTATATAGGGATCGTAAATTTCGGATGGCATCGATGAGCGTGCGGTGGTTCTTGAAGTTCCACCGACTGACAAATTGTAACGAGTATCGACCACCCTCCTCTTTCTTTCTGAATCACATTTTTTAGAAATTACAGGCCGAGAGCGTGTCGCTCTCGAGTTGCAGAGTGTTGCAGATTCGATTATCCGATGAAAGTTGCAACGTTATTGCCAATCACGAGCGGAAGAGGGGTGATCGGCAAACGCGAAGATTAAACAATCGCGCAGAGTGGTCGCCGCGGCAGTATCCGTTCGTCCCCGCTTGCGACGGCACCACGTCGCGAGGAAAAAATGTTCCCACGTAGACAACGATCATCGGGATGATTCATCAGCCGCGGGACACTCCCGCGTGGTAAATTACACGTAGAGCCAGCTCGAAACAAGGGGGAAGAGAGCGACCAACGCGGACACCTCAGCGTCGATAATTTAGCGCAATCGTGATAATTCAGCGCGAAATGCAATTCCCCGCTGGCATTCCGTTGGATCCCGTTGTTATAAATTTCAATTTTCCGTCGATATTACCGGCCTCAAAAAATTCGCTGCTAATATACGACACTCTGTCAAAAGTTCGATCGAAAGTCCTTTCGCCCCCCCTGTCGTACACAAGCAGCCGTTAATCACGAAACATCGTGCTTGTTTCTCAAAACTGCGATTTTTACTGCCTGCCTGATGGAGTTTAATTAAATACTTTGATACACCGAGATCTCGCAAGCTTCTATTCCCCGATGAATCGTGTTTGTCAAATACAAACACGATACGTTTATTTGTCGAATTTCTCGTAAATTTTCAATTGATATAAGATTGTAAATGTCGACGATACGGAATATAAATTTTTCACGGCAAACTATATAATTTATTCTTTGCCGTGTAATTACATTTATTGACAAATATGCAGTAAGTTTGTCTCTACCTACGATCTACCTACAAAGTACGGTTTATTGTGGCGCAAACTCATTAATCAAACACTGATAAATGACGATTTCCTGGAATATCCCATTAAGTGTCCAAGTAGTTAGCCACTATGTTAGAATTTTACACCCGAATCATCGCGATATGTCTTGACAAAGTTTTAACGTGGATGATGCAAGAAATCTGACAAGTAAAATATTCGCTGTGAAAATAACTTTATTAGTCAATGTCACTAACCATTATTATCAGACTATTGATATCCACAAAGTGGAACCTAAATGAAAGACAATTTTGTTCATTAGATCAACCATTTGTCAACCATCTCAATCTAACAAATACACGTTAGAACGCAGAAAAGTCAGAGTACAGTTTCGATCGCCGTTGAAGTTCGACTCGGCGCGTTTCGCGAGCCACCTGCTCGATTACCCTCGGAATTAATGTATGAATTGGGTACACACGGGGGATCGTTCGGTGTCCGCGTCTCGCCCCTTTCCCCATTGCCCTACATTCCCAGCCTCTCGAACGTCGGCCCATTGACCTTTTCGTAACAAACCGGGAGGGGGGCGGGGGATCGAAGAGGGAGAGGAAAGGGGGAGAGGGTTGGAACCGAAAAGAATTCGCGGATCTCGCGAAAACCGCGAAGAAAAGTGGCTGCCGTGCGATGCGATAAAGGCTCGCAACCGCGCGAGGATCGATCGGGCCGTATTAATTATAACAAGCCGGAAGAGCACTCGGTACTGCGGTCCTTCTTCCGGCCACTCTATCCCACGTACCCTCGTCTCTCCTCCCCTCTTTGCGCGTACTCCTTGCGAAACGAAATCTGCCACGACGGCGGAAAAAATGTTGCACAGAGCATGTTGTACTCGTCGTTCGAGCACATACGCATAGAGGTTTAAGTATCTTTCCTCCGGGTGTTTCTGCGTGCACGCGCACGTGTGTATGTGTGTGTGTATAGATTGAAAAGAGGCTTTCGCTGTCTCTTTGATAGCTGGGCCCTGGAGCGGGTTCGAGAACGTGTATCAGTGTATTCGTGACACAATGTTTATTTTTGCGTAGGAGTCCCTGCCGTAGATTGCACTTTCCAGCTTAGGATCTACGAAGCTTATCAAGACAATTTGCCTTTATGAAGGTTGATTGACAGTTGGCTGGAGACATGGTCGGTTCGTTTCTGTTTATCACTGAAAATGATTTTAGTGGAGGAAACCCAGAAAATCGGGCCTCTTCTGGTGCAACGCTAGTGCAACGAAAATTAGCGATTGGTTGATTTGGGTCACGTGGTTCGCGAGGGGGCGTAGGGTAGACCTCGAGTAGGAGTGGCGTTGTCTGGTACTGAGCGATCGCGCCTGTAATTCGTTTTGCATCGATTCAAATGTTTGCATACCAATAAAATTCTATGGCAAAAAAGTCGTCTCCATTTCCTAGTCAGTTTTTTTAACTAGTAACGTACATAGACCCTGTGTGAGATTTTACTCGTAGAATTAAGCGCAGACAAAGCGAGAGATTTTTATTTCAAGAAATATGCAGAAGAACTTTCGAAGGAATTCCGTTTCGTAGCTTTCTTCGTTCTGCACCGTGGCTGCATGGCAATATTCAAACAAACTATGTAGAGAGGAACTGTGAAGAATTTGGTTCCCCGATTTTTTGCAAAGTTATTTTACGCAATTTCGGAAAATATTGAAATTTTTCAACAAAGTTGATTGCATTTGAAATTGCTCGCATTGAAGTGATACGATTCATGGAGAAATTTCTTATTGTAATTTGAAGAGAATACATAACAAAGAAATGTTAAAAACGCCCTTCCTGTAGAATTATTTCGTGCGTTCTTGCAGAGAGTTGATTAAATTCAAGGTTGTTTATATCGGAGCGAAATATTAAAAGGGTAGGTAAAAGTTACACCCTGCTCGAGGTCATTTGTGAACCCAGAAAGGTATCGTGGCACGAAACAAGCTCGTGTCTATTAATTCAATCTCTGAATAAGCAACGGCGAAGATTTTTTTTTTTTTATAAAACGTGCGGCCTTTCTAATTAAAAAGCGCGCATTCATCGATTTACGCTTCGCGTTCGTCTTGAGATTATCATTCGCGGCCAAAGTAAAACCCACTGAATGAAAAAAGGAGAAAAGGAAAGAAAAAATGAAGGTAGGAATGAAGAAAAGAGACGAGAAAGTAGACGCGGCCGAGGCTCCCTTTGAGAGCCCATAATTCAAACGGTTCTGAATATTCTGAAAGTTCCACGGTCGCCAGTCAAACACCCGATGCAAGTTTAAATTTTCTTGGAAAGTCTTCAATCGTTTAATTCCCTCGCACAATGTACGTTACAAAGTGTCGTCTACTCTTAAGTATTATCCAACACCGCGTTTACTCTTTACAGAATATAATTTTTAGTCGGGAAACAACAAATATAAAGTCATAGAATAATTTTATTCCCATCACTTTGTTTCATCAGTGCTATCGCGGAATACGCTGTGTTTGTTCTTTACAGAATAAACAAAATGTTTGTTTTACAGAATATAATTTTCAGAAAATAACAAATATAAAGAGTGGTTTTATTTTTATTCTGATTCTGTTTCATCAGTATTAACGACGCGATGAGTTTAAAAAAATTTAACGTATGATGGAAAAGTTCGCGTTTATAAATGTCGAACGTAATGAGGTAGTTTCAGCATGTTTGATTGATTGTTTATTATCGTGATTAATTTTTTCAATAATATTTAAAATTGATTCAACATTTCCACGAACCGTATATTTAAAACTTTAATGCGTTATTAATAAAGTTTCAAATTTTATACAATATATATCTATACATCCATAAAAAAATTTTGCTCTTAATCACCGTTTTATCGTTAATTCATACATTATCGGTGTAAATGTATAATAAGTCTCTGACAGAAGCCTTGCGTATCGCGCAATAAAAAGTTGATCTTTGGACGACGAATAAAATTTCCCTTACGAAGAAGTACGAAGGAAAAGAAGTCACCGTAAAACATAGCTCGGTATAATTAAATTTACCACGTTAGCTTCGCGTGAATGTAAAAATCCCCGAACTCGACCCTCTGATGTATATCTCGTCCACCTTAAATTACCAGCACAAATCATTTAAATTAGCAAGGGCCACCTTGGCGCTTTCCACCCTAAACGAAGAGGCAAGGCTCGCTGGTGAACTCGGTCGTATCCCGAGGACGCGCGAGAAAGGGTGGAAACGAGAGGGTGAGCTTCCCTCCGCGAGGAAGGGATCGCGACTTCGCCGAGCGTCGGCCAGAGGGCGGTGGATTTCCAACAACATGGCCGTCTAACACCGACACCCCGTGCAAGCCTCCACCAAGCTGACCAGCATGATATCCAAGAAGCCAGCGAATCCCATCGTCGAGCCTGACGACAGTCCAATCTTGTGAGTAACCATTCATTTCTCGTAATCGTCTCTGCACCAAACTGCGAGTCGACCTCTCCCAAACGACGCGAAGTGTCTCGAAGTCGAACTGCGTGCTTCGTCCGGCATAGGAAACGCACCCCTCTCGCGTGTATCTACGCCGCCTCGTGCGATGGTGTGCGTTGACATTGGCCGATCAATAGAGCCGATGGTTAACGACAGGCTCGATCTTCGGATCTTCCACGCAGGATCTCCGATCGATCGAGCGTTTCTCTCTTGACAAACTGATTTCTCGAAATTTACTTTAGGTAGGCAATTGGTCGTAGCGGAGAGGACTTGACTTGGTCTGATCTTTTCGCGACGTTCGTGTCGGATGAAACTCTTTCCAAAAGGTCTTTCACTTTGTATTTACGACGACGAATTATGGTGTGGTTGAAATTATAAGTTGCAAGAGTAGAGAACTTTCAGGTATTTGTTTCCAATTGTATTGTATTGTATTGTTCGAGGCTGTATGACAGGGTTTTATGAATGAGTAGCAGAAAGGACACATGTACGCACACTATTTATAACGTATCGGCATCGTTTTATTCGCGGACCGTTTCATATTTATAACTCCAGTGGTTTTCACGTTCCTCTTTTAAGCCGATTCTTCGCCTACGACCAGCAGAGAAAGAGACGAAGCTTATTGGCAATTAATAATTTCTCTTGTCTTTGCTTCGCTTTCCATAGGCAAGGAAGAACGCGCGTTCAATAACGATCCATCACCGTTGATACCAAGTCTTCCGTCTGCGCGACACGTGTGAGTGTTTCCGCCTGTCATCGAGACCCTCGTTTCTAGTCGAAAAACTCGCTGGTTCGATCCACCCCCACCGGATTCCACCGAGCGTCGCTCCTTGTATGTCGTTCACCTTTTCTTCTTCTTTTTGTCTCTCGCCGAGCCAAGAAGAAAGATGAAAGGCCCGACGACAATTTTCCGCGTCTTTCACGGCGTTTCGCATTTCCACCACGTTTTGTTGTCCAACGTTCTGTCGCGACCCTCTACGGAGAACCGAGTAAAAACTACCCTTCGCAACTCGCGAACTCTATCCATCGTCGTTCCATTATTCTTCCTAATGAAATGTTTTTTACAGTGTCGCGCGAAATAAATACGCGGCAGACGCTTTAATTATCCGAACGACACTTTTTATACTTTATTTCGCTTCTTACGTAAGAGCTAAGCTGAGAGAGAGTTCTTAGCTGTTGTTGTTAACAGCGAATATCGTTTCGTTCGCTTCGTGCTACGGCGAGCTTCTAATTAATTAACGGAGAAGTAAATTCATCAATTTTATTATAATAAGATTTTATCGAATTTCGTTGTGATAAAATTTTATTGATATTCTGCCATTCGGTCCAAACCGAGCACTTATTAAACGAACGTTAATTAAATTTCTCTTTTCTTGAAAAGTTTCCAATCACCACTCTCAGTTTCATCAAACAACGTAACACGATTGATTTCAGCCACGTTTTTAACAAATGATTGACTCAGAGAAATCTACAAGCGTTGCTTCTAATTAATTTGTACACTTTGCATAATTCAAACACCATTATTACTAATCAACCAAAATACGTCCAATAACGTACATCTAATCATTACAGCATAATCACGCGATATATATATATATATACACGATTCGACATTTCGCGAGGGAAAAAAGCAACGACCAGCAGTTGCCACGCGATCACCACGCGCCATTTGTATTGCAAATATTTTTAACCCCATTTAAAATCGAACTCAGCGTACCGGCGCAGTATTAATTTTGTTGTTAATCAGATGGCGGTACTGTGCGTTCAATTAGCATCGGTAACCAAATTCCACGTGATGACCCGTTTCGTCGCTCTGCGATCGTCTATACAAAGGGTACTTTCGCGAATTAAATAGTAATTGTGCCAGAAATTTTCACCGTCGATGGCATCGATCGACGAAAGCCTTGCCCCTTTCTGTCGATGTGCTGTTTCTACTTTGTACAGTCGTGAACGTTCGTCGCAGAATTTACATTACCATCTCCAAGTATTGGAACATAAAACACGTACACTTTAAATATAATTAATTTCTTTCTCTTTTCATCTGCGTACGAACCGTTCATTTGCCACATTAGTGGACTCTGCGAAACAAAGAATATAAAACAATACACATTTTTGTTTAAAATTTCTTCCAAACATTTACATTTTTGGAGTGTATTATTTATTCTATAAGAATAAACATGTAAAATGTGTTGTTACAAGCGTAGCATTATTAAATTCGTTGTTGGAATAATTACACTAGCTTCTAAATTAAATTATTTCATCATTCCATCAAACAAATTCGACCTAATTATTAAGAAAATTTATTAAGCAAATGTAAAAAGGTTCGAGCAACATTATCAAAATAATGAGCTAATAACATTGATCATTATAAATAAAAAAGGAACGATTGGAAGGTGGAAGGTGGAAAATTTACTTTGCGAAAACGACTTTAAACGTATCTGTTTCATATTGCAATTTTCAGAATTGCTAAAAGTTTCTGTAAATTTCACAAAGTATCGAGGGTTAAAAAATAATTGCAAACGAACGCACAGCTTGAAGATAAATTTATCGGATCGTAAAAGTTGAAAAAAAAAAACATCAACCTTTCCGATCGAATTGCGCCAACTTCAAATATATGCATGGAACACGTTCATACATGGGCAATGATAACAACGGATAATGATCCAATTATATTCACAGTGCGAACAACGCATAACCATGGCAACATGCGTACCGATCGTCTCGAAAGTGGAGTGAAAATTCAACGACGCGATTAGCCGAGTCAACGTTAAATCGAAGGTGGCTGGCGACCGGCTGGCTCTCAAGATGTTCGCACTCGCGTGCCGACGTTTGATGCGATCGTTTGACGTTCGTTCCGAGGAAGCGGGGCTGCCGGCTCTCTGACGAGCAACGGATCGCTTTAATCCGCCGGCCGCTTGCATATATCAACAGGTGCATAAAATTTCACGCGGCCCCGATAAACGTCTAACCCGAAATTACAACTGTAATCTTCCGACACCTGGACGCGAATCAGTTCGACGGTATTCAATTATCGCCGTTCTTGGGAAATGAAATTCGACGATAAACTCGCGAATTCGTGGATATCGTTCGTTCGAGTGAAACGACAAACTTCAAAATTTCCAAAGGAATACAAATATCGCAAGTCAAAATTTTGGAGAAACATAGCGAGTGTCGAGTGGAACAAACAAAAGTGGGAGGAAGTTGTTGGATACTTGAAGGCAATAGGAGTTTATCACTAATTTTTATGATAATTACTACCATTAATATAGTATTCTCTAACATTTGTGTGAATTTAACGAATCATTATCAGTTTCCAAACTTGTTCAAACGAAAAGCTGAAGAGACAAGCAACAAGGGGAAGAATCCTGAAATCCTTCAACAACTGAAATCAAACCAACGAGATCAACGTCTCAGAAATTCGTCAGTCAAGATTTCTAGATCTGTTTTTAGAAAATCACCGATCTATCAGTCAGCTGAACGGGGAAATTTGGTCGGAGAGGGATAAAACAGGCGAGTAAGAAAGGTAGTGGCCGGCATTCGATGCGAGTTAGAAGTTTGTTTGGTGGTTTAGGATTACTCATCGATGCGAATTCGAGCCGAATGAGAGAGGAGGCAGTTGAGATTGATGTTGAGGGCTTTCAAGAGCTGTTCTTCTTCGGGACGGGGGCCGAATCTCTCGCATCGCCGGATTATCTTCACCGCCTGTGAAATTTGGCTGTTTGGTCTTCTTCGTCTCGTTTCCTCCCTCGTCGAAATATCGAATATCAACGATAAACGTTATCCTCTCTCGGTTAGGACCCCGATACCGATAGCAAGCGCACATTTCCCCTCGGCAACGTTACGGCCACCACCTCGCACGTGAAACAAGACCGCATGACCCAAATCGCTCGTCGAGTAATTTGTTCTCCGGAAACACTTCGGTTCCGGTTTGCTTAGAGATTCCTTTCCCGATGATACAGCGGTCTATTTTGGAATAAAAAAAGGAAAGGAAGGAGGACAAAGGATAGAAAGGGAGTTCGATTAACGTATTGTCGACCATCAGAAAACCGATTAAGGAGGAAGAATATAGCGGGTTTTGCACGAACTCTTTAACGGAAGGAAATTATTTCTGGCGGAGGAACGATCTTCCAGATCGGCTAGCAGATAGAAGTTACGCGGCTCATTTTCTTTCGGCAGGCACAAAAATTCCCTGAGTGGAGGTTCGATGCTAGTTGCCGTACGATAAAAATCACCTTAACGATTTCTTCGGAACGCTCGATCGTTCGCCATCCCTCTGTGTTTACGACGACCACCCACATATTCGCCTCGTATTTCCGCGGAGATCGCCGTCGCCATTTCTTGGCAATTTCCCATCCATTACGAGCCGTTTTTGCGCCCACCCAGCAGCGTTCGCGCACTGACCACCCCTCGGAAGAGGGTAAAACATCTTGCCTCGGATTAATCAAATTCTTTCAAGCTCGTAACGACACGCTACAAGAAGACGTTAAACGAGAAAGATGGGAAAAATTGGAAAATAAATAAAAACTCTGCTGTTCGTCGAACTCGTAAAGAAATAATACTCGTCAGTATTGCGCGACACGGGAAATGATTGTACTCAAGGAGACTATCTTTAACATTGATTCTATTACTTATTTTTCGATAAGCGTGCAACACAAATATTTTGCAACTTTCACGTTCGAATTTGGTTTCAACTTACGCCAACATAATCGCGTCTCATTTTATAATGCTAATGAAATTTTAAAAAGTTCTTTTCGCCCAATGTCCGTAATATATTCGCAAAAATTTTCTGTCGCAAGTGGAAACCGAGTTCTCATTCGAATTCATATTTTCGCATGTATAATTTCGAAAATTGAATCCAGTCAGATAGCTGCTTTATTAGCAAAATGTTACAATAAAGTATTACATGCGCGTTGTCCATTCTTGCGCATCAATGCAGAGAAATCTATATTCTTTATTCGTAGTTCTATCCGATCGCTTCGTATCATTTAACAAATATTGTCCGACTCGTAAAATCGCCGGCGAACAAAAGCTAGAAAAGTACACGTAGCCAGTTTACACGCGAAACAAACAAAAATTCTGCACGTTCGAAAATGAAAGAAAAACGCTTTCAATGTACCAAAAAACGGTTGCGGGGTGGGACGGGACGGGGTGGAAATCGCTTTAAAAATTCTCCACTCTCGGACGAATACGATGTAAATTCAACGGGTCTCATTGTTCGCCGTCTGAATGCGAGTTGACGCGTCGGATGCGACGCGAGCGGCCTTATTTCGCGAAAAAAAGAGAGGAAGAAAATTCGCTGGAAAGCGGATTGCTTCAAAATTTCAGGCGTTGCCGTTATTAACGCTGTCGTAAAATATCTCGCAAATGAGCGGTAAGCTATCCGCGCAGCGAACTCAACGATCGACCATTGAATTCATCGCGAACTGCTGATTATACGTTATTTAAAAAATACTCGAAATTATCGCATCGGCGGAATTACGTTATTAAAATTATACGTTGAAAATCGCATTATTATTGAAATTCGAGACCAAGGTACCGCGAATTATATACATTCTGCCCGCGCAGAACTGTGAACGGGTTAATAACGGTGTAATATCATCCTTTCAAACAAATAACGACGGGATATGAATAATCGAACGAGAAATCAAAACCAGGGGTATGAAAATCGACCGAGCTGCGGCCCCGATGCGATTTTAACGTGCCTGTTAATCGCTTTTCCCTCGACGAGCAGATTCGTTGATCCCCGTTTGCTCGAACGAATTTCGCGTCTACGCGAAACGACCCGTTGCGAGTTAGACCTCAACTCCCCCGAGTTTCTCCTCGTCTCGCGTTTGTAAAATTCCGCGCAAAAGGGGCGGAACAGCCACCCTTAAATATGGAAATGGAAAACGAACGACAAGCGCGAAACGCTTTTAATTATTCCTTCTACTAGTCGGTTTCGTCGTCGACCGCGAACGGGGAGATTTAATAACACAATCTCGGGAACAACAGAGTCCCTCTCCCAAGGGTTGAAGCGAAATAATTCGAGGCAGTGGATCGTCGCGACTCGCGGCGAAATCTGCACTCGTCCCAGAGATTTCTGGCTGATGTTTGGACAGAGCAAACTTTCGCCGCGAAGACACCGAGATTACCACGTAACCTCGGGGGTTTAGCATCGTCGCAGACGCGACCATCTTGTTTTCCCAAGTTCTCCCGCGGAGAAGAACGCCACAATGGCGGTCCAAGTTCCCGCATGAAAGGACACGAAGCCGAGGGTGTTTGTTGTCCCAAAGACAATGCCGCACCTCGGTCTGATTATAAAACTTCTCCACGAGGGTGAACGAACGAGAACGAGAGCGACGACGTATCGAAGACGAACAGCTGGAGAAAAAGGAAAAACGCAGAATTCGTAGAATTTTTGTGCCACCGAGGGGTAAATTGTTTTTTTAGAAAAAGAGAAAGAAAAAGTGACCCGCGCGTTATTCCCGTTATTTAGTGTTCAGCCTGTTAATTTCTCCGGTCGAACTAGCTGGAAAACGAAACGGCTCGTGAACACCGGCTGTTCTTTCCTCGAAGAGGTTTTCGTGGTAAAAACCTATATACCTCGATAAAACCCTCGGAGAGAGAGAGAGAGAGAACTAAACGCAATTTTTCTCCACGTCGAAAATATTGAAGCGCGTCACCTTCCTCGAGACGAGACCGCGTCCAAATTTCCATTTTCCACTTTGCCTATCTTCGCCTATCAACATCGAGCATCGATCTGCTCGTCCCTCGAAGGTAGGTTCAAGCGAGAAATTTCCTCCTTTCTTCGCTTGCGAGTAGAACTCGTGTCGTGCGTGGCCGGACGCGGGTCAGAC
>KQ435803.1:1963887-1985239 GCA_001276565.1 Melipona quadrifasciata
TGAACGCACGAACGGAACGGAGATGACGAAAGAGAGCGAGGCACGCGAGCGGGTTGCGAAGATCTACGGGAGGGGGTGGTCGCGGAGAAAAGAGTTAGACAGAGAAGGAGAGCGGAGGGAGGGATGAAGCGGAACGAAAGGGTAGCAGGAACAGGGGGAGGGGGTAAGAACGGAGAAACTAGGACGAAAGGTGCGAGCCCAGGATGACGGTGCACTAGCTGGGGCCACTGACATGAGACCGTCCACTTCTATCGAGGGGTGTACGGCCATTGAATTCGCTGGATTTCCACCCCCCACCCCGGTGCAACCTACTTTGCCAGCTACTTCGTTCGTTTCCCTCGCGCGAACCCGCCGAGTGGTCGTCTTATTTCGACGACCTGTATTCGACCCCAGCGCGCCAAACGACGTTCCAAACGAGCAACGATTTCGAATCGTAACGAATCCCCGCGCTGCGAGCCCTCCATCAACAGCGAAGGTCGAGTAAATTGTTTTTTTACCGTCGTCTCGTTAGCAACGTTCTTTCGATAGCGACAACACGTACGTACGGTCGGATTAATTAGATCGATATGTGTCGCGTAACGAACAATTATCGAAGAGATGATCCTTCGAGCGATAACGGCGTCCGTACGCATGGGAAATTTCAGATGAGAACGTGAACTCGGAGAGAAAGAGGATTTCTACGGTCCCGATTTCCTTTTCGCGTTTTTTTTCACGGCCGGAGGCAGCAAGGGAGCTGGAAAATTCTGGTTTTAGGAACCGGAAGCGAAATAGAGCCGCTCGTATCGCGCACGAAGTGTGACACAATATCCGCGATACAATTGCCGTGAGTTCCTCTCTTTCATTCTCTCTCTCTCTCTCTCTCTTTTTGTCCCTCTTTTTTTCCCCGCTTTTGCCTACTTCTGCGAAGACATTCAAATGCGGCCGTCCTTGCTCCAATTCAACGCGCGATGAAACTTCCTCCTGAATTGCAAACTTTCCGACCATTCTGCCGCGGGATTAATGTGTACGATTGCTCGCTCCGCTGCGATTGTTTGCTCCGCGAGTTTCCGAACAAGCTGACAAATTGAAACATCCCGCGTGTAAAATTTGAAATTTCGTGAAATCATCAACGATACTCGCGTAAATTCGAGCCCCGATTTCGATGAAAGATCACGAGACCACTTCGGAAGGGAAAAGAGGAAAATTGTCAACGCGTTGTCCAGATTACCTGACTGTCTGCTCAAATCTACAAACGCACCGGTATCGTTCTCAGAGTGCGCAACATTTTACTCTGCACGTCTGCACACGAACGGTCACGTTCTATTTACTCGACGACGCGTGACTTCCTTCTTATCCATTTGCCCGTACCCGACAACCTTCCGCTTGTCTGAACACGCGCGGTCGTATCTACTTGTTGTTCCACGAGGTATTTGCCCGACTGTGAATCAATCTCAATCTCCCCACCTTCCCCCTGTTTCTGCGATTACAACCGATACGGAGCGCTGCTCAACTCCTCCGACAGATTAGCCAAATTCTACGGTCCAAATTTTCTACGTTTCTGTGATACGTACGTATAATTCAAAAACTGCACGACTCGTACCCCAGTACGATTCGTCTCACTGAAAGGCCTAGAAGCAACTGTTCCGACTAGGAAATGAAGACGATTTTTTTGCCATAAAATTTTATCGATATGCAAACATTAGAATCGACACAAAACAAGTTACAAGCGCAATCGCTCGGTACCAGACAACGCCACTCCTACTCGAGGTCTATCCCACGCCCCCTCACGAATCACGTGACCCAAATCAACCAATCGCTAATTTTCATTGCATTAGCGTTGCACCTGAAGAGGCCCTATTTTCTGCGTTACCCCCGCTAAAATCATTTTCAGTGATGAAATGACTCGTCAAAGAATATACCAATAATTGTTATCTCCGCCAACAACTTGTTGATTTGGACAAACGAAACCTCGCGCTTGAAATGAAAGACCTTGGTTGACGTTACTTGATTCGCGCGAGCCAAAACGTTTCACCCACGCCGCGATAATTCTACCTAATTGCGCGCGCGAGCCACGCTATGTTTTTTCGACGATTCGCGTCAAAAGCGTTGACAGACGGCTGTATCGTCACCAGCTCGTCAGTCCTCCAAGGTGATACATTTTTAACGTGCCGGTCGGAGCAGTTTCGAGTGACGCGTCGAATTAAAGCTGCCACCACTCGTCCCGAGCGTTTGACTGACGCTTCCGGTGTAAGCGTTCCTACCGTCAGCCGATCGAACAGACGGGAAAAGAATTTTCCCATTTGGGGAAAGAGAGGGACGGCGTTGACGAGCACAGAGTTTCGCGCTTCGCATGAAACGAAGCCTCCTCCGTTGCGTCTGAAGGAAAGCAGGAAATTGCATCTTCTCGCGCCCCCTTTCGCGTAGAATATTGATCTCCAGGAGGCTTGGAAGCTTCAAGCGCTGATTACGTTCTACGTAACATCGTTACGCCGTTATCAGAGACGTTTATGCGATTATTATGCTTTTGCAGTTAATTTAAAAATTATTATTATTGTCGTGCTTGTTAATTCAAAAAGCTGAATCGAAGAATTTACTCCGACGTACGATACAGCATCCGACGATCCAATTATTTGTTCCGATGCTAAAATTTCTTTGATTTATTTTGTACGTACTCGGAACGTAACAAAAATTCCTCGCAAACGCGCAACAAGTCTAAATAACGCCGTACTGTGTATAATTTTGAATATTATTGCGAATATTTTGATCGACCAAAACAAGTGGAACAAGTGAAGATAATTTCACGTTTAAAAAAGGATTTCACAATTTTGTGTAAAAGTATTTTATTTCTGTTGTTTATAACGAGAAGCGCGGATAACTTGCATTACAATTTCAATGCGATTTAAAACGTTACTACGTCTTCGCTCTCAATTCCCAAACGTGAAAAATTCGGAACGGTTCAAACTCTGCCTCGTTTCTTTCACGAGCTTCGATCGACTGGCACGTTTCAAACGGCGTAAAACCCTGGCCCACCCACTCAAACTTCCATGCAATTTTGTGGAAAGGGACCCGCCTAATTGATCACCCCGGTGTTTCCAAAACCCACACACTCGACTAAATCCGACACTCCCTCTTCCCCTACAGCCCTCAATCTGCACATCCTCGATTTTACACCCCACGGGTGGAAAGTGTCCACGGGGAGGCAGTATCAAACCAATAAAGCCAGAGTTACGCCCGTAACCGGAAACAATCAAGATGCCGGACGAATCGCGAGATAGGTCACGTAGCAGCTGGATCGTTCTGATATCGATCACCGGCCAGCGGATTATCTCCCGTTACGTTAATTCCCGCTGGAGATCGTCGAGTTCGGCAAGAGCCACGCGCGGCGACGAATCCTCGAAGACCCTGGTCTGCTTTTAACAGGACGCTATCGGGCCAATGATATTACGCTACGATACGACACTGGTGCGAGCATTTCCTAAATTCTCTTACTCACCCAACACAGAACTATCTATTTCAACTAATAATTAAAAATTGAATTCGAACTGAGCTCGATGAAGCAAGAACTTGATTTATACGCTCGATGTTACGTTTTGTATAATTGTACAAGTGTAGATACGGCATAAGTAGAATAACGTGAAGATAAATGTTTTATCGTCCATCGCGTACAAAACGACACTGTCACCCCCTTTTTTACGCTCGTGGCAAACCTTAACAAGCAACACACAACCAATATATTTTCAATCTTTTTTATTTTCTTCTTTTGTAGATTATTAATTACATTTCCAAATAAAATAATAAAAAATTTTAAAAACGTGTGTTTGTAAAAGTTACTTTTGTATTATATCGTTCAATCTTTCAGTGACCACCCTATATTTTAGACTGAAGCTTGAGAGTTGGCCAGTGTTCCACGAAACTTGGCAATTCAATCAAAAATCCATCTCTTACTTGCCAACGCACTGTAAACTTGGAACAATCTGTTTCAATTGATTAAATTAAAAATTGATTTCGAACTGATAATTCGATAAAGCAAGAACTTGATGTACGCTTCGTACGATTGTACAAGCGCGAACGTGATTCTGATATAAGTAGAACAATGTGAAGATAAATATTCTCTTGACGTTTTATCATCCATCGCGTATGAAACGTCACCTCCTCTCCCACGCTCGTTGCGACCTAGCAAGCGGTTACACACACAACCAATATATACGTATAAGCATTGTCCAGTCGACGAAACGTTCATGACGCCATCGAAAAGATGTAAAAAAGTGTCGCCACGATGGATGAGCCAGTGCATTTATATTTAAACTCGACGTGATATCTTTGAACACGTCGGGCGGTGTTCATACGCTGTGCCGTTAGATGGGCGACGGCCTTAAATCTCCGGAGGAGTCGACGGCTTTAAAGTCAGCCTCAACTGCGCCAGGTCGACCGATAAACGGCAAACTCGGCCACTGGGTCAACGACAGATGCAGCTGGTACACTCGCACCGAGACACACCCCCGACCTCTCGCCACCCCCCAATCCCCAACCCGCTCGCCGATCTCTCCGGAAAGCTTGTTTTTCCCATGTTTTTCCTGTCCTTTCTTCCTTTTTTCGTTTTTTTTCTCCCCTCTGTCTCTCGTTCCGCTTTTTTTTTCGCGAACTTGGTTTTCTCTCAGCCACTGTGTCCACCGGCTCGTGCTCGATGAATCCGTGTCCCGTAGCGTGAACGAGAATCACTCGAGAATCCCTCGCGAGCCACGAAAGTGTGGGCAAGTGGCGACGATGGCGAGCATCGTTATCCAGGAAGCTTCCTCGAGCGTGGCTCGAAGGCAGAGAAACGAAAAAACTGCACGACTTGTACCCCAGTACGATTCGTCTCACTGAAACGCCCAGAAGGCAACTGTTCCGACTAGGGAACGAAGAAATGCGACATTTGAATCGATAGAAAACAAATTACAGGCGAGATCGCTCAGTAGCAGACAACGCCACGCCCCCTCACGAGTCACGCGACCCAAATCAACCAATCGCTAATTTTCGTTGCATCAGCGTCGCACCTGAAGAGGGTTGCCCTCGCTAATTATTTTCAGTGATAAAAAGAAAAAGAAGATCGCGTTGAGGCCGATAATTCTTTCGTATCGAAAGCGTAGGTATATCGATTGAAAATTTGCAAGCTGCCCCGACATTGAAACGCCGTGGCGCGGGGAAATTCCTTCGCTTAATAACTCATTTATTTCGCCTACAGAGTGGAATCCATCAGAGGTGTTAACGCAAAATTTCGTCTGCAAATTCCGCATCGATTCCGGTCAATTTCCATTGTCGAATTCCATTCATCGTGCCATTTTGTGAATACAAAATTCCAGGAATCTACAAAGCTCGAGAAAATCGAAGATTCACGTAGCACGACAACGGAATATTGGAATACAAGTGTCTCCACATTTTTTTCAATTTACACAGTATTCCTCCGTCAATTATCCCTCAATGTTCGACTTCTCAGCGCGCAGTTTCTAACGAACCCTTTCGTTGCAGGCGAATAACGAAGAAGAAAGCGGTGAAACTGGCTCCGTTCAAGTTTCCATTCTCGAGAACGTCCAAGTCGCGGAGCAACGACGAGAAGGACAAGGACAAAGAACCGGGAAGCAAAATGGAGAAGGACAAGCGTCGCGAGAAAGAAGGGGATAAAGAGGGCGACGCGGAACAGCAGGACGGGGGGAAGGAGAAGGCGCGCGATGAAGAGGAGGATAACGCGAAAGGGCAGAACATTCAGCTACCAATGAGTCAACTGCAATTGACCACCGAAACTGAATCCAATTTAAAATCGCCGATATTCGATTCCAACAGCCCGATGGTGAGGAACGAACAAGCCATACCGAGCTCCCCTCCTCCCTCCTACGAGCACGTTATCGAACAGGTGAAGATCTGGGGTTGACCTAACCGAATAAAAGAGCGTAACTCATCCCCCGTTCCCTCCCCCCGTAAACGTGCGATCGTCGGAAACCTTTAAAATGGAAATGCTTGATTCTCAATTCTTCCACGTTTACGGAACGATGAAAATTTCATTCAGAGTACATACGCGTGTACATATATATATATACATATATATGTATCTCGTCGTTGAACGTTTCTCGCGTCGGTCCATCTAAAAGCCATCCTTTGCTGGGAAAGTAATTTTCGGAAGACGCGGAATTTTTCATTTATCCGTTTAAGTGTTAAAAACGAGATCTTGAGCTTTGAGAAACGATACACGCATGGTGCGTGTCATCTTATCACGGCGATGTGATTGTAGACGCGGCTGGAGCACGCAGCCGAGGTGCAGAAGTACGAGGGTGGAAAGAACACCGGGAACGACGCGTCTGGCGAAGATAATAGGACAAAAGCGCCCAAGATCCTTCACAAGTCGAGCAAAGAGTTGTACAGAGCGGTGGCGAAACAGTGTGGCATCACATGCAAGATGAGCGACCACTGCAGATGCTTGGACTGTCAGGTAAGCTCGCCCTTCGCCCCCCCCTCGCACTCGGCTGCGATATTGAATGCACCTCAACCTTCCTTTCAACGTTCCGGCCGACACTTTGCTGCTTTTTCAAAACGGCCTGTGTACACGCTCGCCGCCGTCCTTCAACTTTTATGTCTCAATTCTTGCGTCGCCCTCGTTTCCGCGAAGAAGGCAACTTCCTGAGTAAAATTGAACCGGAAGATCAAACGTACTAAAGACGATTCATTCGTGTCACCCTCGAATTTTATCAATCGAGAGTTTCTTTGAGACTTGTTATTGTATTTTTTACTACAAATTATACACTTATTGCCTCCTCGATTATTATTATTATTATTATTACTTTTGTATCAAGAAGTACTTATTTTAAAAGAAAAAAGTACAAGAGGCATATATGTTGTTCCTATATATTTGAATAAATCGAAGCTTCTTGACGATAGAAGTAGCAGTGTTCAGAATTCTTTAAATTTCTCAAAACATTTTTTACAAATTAAAATTTCGTAACTGCAAATGTATATCGCAAACACTTGTTGACAAAATGTGATCTTACAGTTGCAGAATTTATTTTTCATTACTATCGTAAAAATTGATTAAATACTGATATTTGTCAGTATGATGTGGTATTTCAGTAGTGTAGTGAATGATCCGATTGAATTCTGTTCACAGAGCTGTTACTTCGACTGCGAGTACGACAAGAACGAGAACCAGAAGACTGACGGCGGACTCGGCGCCGGCACGCCGATGTTCATTTCCGAGGTGATGCAAGGTTCCGCTTGCGTGCTGTTCTAAGGCGGCGGAAACGAGCCTCGACACGGTCTTTGCCGTGCTTCCGCGGGGCAAGCGAAAGTTCACGTGATTGCGCACAAGCCGGGCTCACTGTTCCCCGATGAACCGACGAGAACCGTGAATCAGCTAAAACGTGCTATCGACCGGTCGTCCTTTGACAATTTTTCTAAAGCCAGCCAATATTTCCAAGTTCGTAGTCAAGGGTATACATGTACGTAGAGATCGGATCTTCGTGAATTTTCATTTGGGATTCCTTCTTTTCGTTCGAAAAGAAAAAAGAAGAAAAGAAAAAATCGACCGATCAAAATTGAAATCGTGAAAAGAATTTTGAAAATTTGAAGAAACGACGATTACCAAGCGACACGGTATATTAAAATTTGAGCAAAATTCCAAATTTAATTCACGAAGAAATTCATCCTGCGAAGGAGAGCGAATTTTTGTTTTCAACGATCGCAAATTATTACGCAGACGTTTCGATGAACTTGTTTTGTCTGACGGTACCTTATGAGAGTTGCCGTTTCTCGAACTGCAAACTGCAATTTTTGTGCTTCGACAAGGAAGCTTCACTAATGGAAGTGTCGGCGTCAGAAAGGGAGAGATTTCAATTTGTCAATTTGTCAATTTTGCTCGTTGCATTTTCACTCGATTGGCAAACGCTCGACCAATTTGCACAACAGGCATTTGTAAAGTCCACGTTCGAGATTGTTCGAAAATTCATAGCCCGTGTCTGACTAAAACGGTATATACTACTCAACTCTCCGGAGTGTTAAACATCAATATCTGAACCGTGTTGCTCACAGGCGATGCACATTTAATCTCCCCAGATTCTCCGGATGGAATTTGATCAAAACTGGACCAATTTGCAATCGTGAAACTCTCACTCGAACAAAATTTATGAGATTTTCTCTTCCTTCTATGATGCGAAAGAGTATGGAACCTTTGTCGATGGAAGGGACGTACTTTTCATCTGGGGAAATTACGAAAAAAATGAAGAAAAAAAAAATAAATAAATAGCGTAAATGTTAGCCATGTTGTAAACGCAGTATATAAGTAATCGGCATGTTGTCTCGAAAACTATTACAGTACTATTGTAAATGACCACTTTTTGCCCCGTTCGACCGACTCGCTCCGAATTTTCTCTGGCTCGAGGAATGAGACGAATCGATTAAACAGTTTACAGAGTCGTTGAAAGTATACTGCGAACTTTTGTGTATTTGTGAAATATCTAAATAACGCGCGAAAATGCGTAAATGTATAAAGTATCTAGGGTACAATGCTCGTTGTTGTATAAATCTCTGTCTAAATACTAGTCTTTCTCTCCATCACGCGCGCATAAAGATATGAATTTCCGCAGTCTACTTTCATCGATAAGAGATTTTGTAGAATTTACTTTAGATAACGAGCGAAAGTTCATCTGTCTTTCATAGGCTACGTCTTTTTACCAACTACTTTTACTACTGTACTACTATTTACATTTTTTGACAACGATAAAACAGGCCTATCATTTACCTATGTATAACCACGAAATAGTACTTTTTAACGAACAAGCACCTTCCGCAACTTTTTTTTTTCCCATCGTCACTCCGACGAGTCCACGATGGAAAACAACTGAAACCATACAGAAATTCACATTTAAGAAATTCACAATCACGTGATTTACTATTAAAACATTATCGACCAATAACTTTAAGTAGATTTCTCGACAACTGAAAAGATGTTCATTGCATTGATATTTGACTTTTCGCGCGAGGAGTCAAACACTTACTCCGCTGGAAGCAAATGTTACTTCCGGTTACCGCTTTCTTCCCACAGACTTCACGAAACAAGCGACGTTAGGACTATCCTTTACAGATAGAATGTTAGAAACGCACTCCCAGAGGAACAACGGCCGCGACCTCATTCCTCGAGAAGAAAAGAAATCGAAAGCTCCAATGTCGATCCAACGGCCCCTGTCGATTCTTCCGCGCGACGAAACGCGCGTAGCTAGATGTGTAATTAACGATTGTAATTTACACGGATTTCCCGCGGTACGGTGTCCGAGGAAATCGAAACTCGAAACACATGAAAGTATTATAGATCGAGCGTCGAATACGTGTATTCAATGGTGTCTCGTTTGCATATTTCTTCGCGGTACAGACCGCGAGGACGTTTGATTCTTTTACAATTTTAGTCTGTCAAGTGCCACGTTGGTCGTCGATGATCTTCTATTCAAATAACATTTTACAGACTTTAGAAAATGTAGAAATTCATTTGTCGTGCTATCTCTTCAAAAAATTCGTCTTGATATATTTTCCTTTCGAGTTAAAAAATTTTTTAGTACATCGTATCATTATAATATCGTAGATTGTAATGATACATTGTTGGTACATTGATTATAATGGTACATTGTATCATTATAATATCATTATAATATCGTATTATTGTAAAATATCGTAGATAAATTTCTTTTATATCTTGTGGTAACAATTTTTATTTTACAGATAAAGAGATGTTATATCAAATCAGACTGTCAATTTAATAATTGATCCGTACAACCAACACGTACTACTTGTAACCAATACGCTTGCAGACAATTATCGAAAATCATGGAAACCAACGCGACATTTAACACTGTCCAATCTTTCTGTTTCAAATTGCGTCGCTTACAATTTTCTTGAGTAGACGATAGTCGAAATAGACCGCGAAAATAGGGTATAAAAACGTTCTTACGACTCGGTAGATTCTATTCGTTTGTTCAAACATGATTTTACACTCCTGGTTCTTCGTTCTCCATTGCGTTGATTCGATTAATTCCGACACTTGTTGCGCTAACCTTGTCGTAGTCTGTCTAACGATTTTGAAACGACATTCTTCGATGTGATTTTTCGCTGTATAAAATCGCGAAAATTCGATTCTACTGTTGCAGAGGTAAGCCTAGGGCCTTCGAGACGCAAACGTCGCGGACGTATTATATCCGTTTTCTTTTATTCTCTTTTTTTCTTTTTCGTTATTTTGTTCTTCGAGGATTCTATTGTAAACATTGTGCTCTCGTTGCTACTCGTCGAGCGATTCAGCAACGAGAGAAGATTAATGAAACCGAGATGAAAGTCTCGAGAGACACGATCGTCCAATCGAGTGGACGTCGATCGAGTCAATCTGAAACATAATACAGTACCTGCCTATACACTTGTCTTTTTCAAGATACACTGTTGTTCAAGATACGAGAGTTCTTTTGTACCTCGCGCTGAAAGGAAACACGAGTAATATTTCAAGTGCGTGAATAGTCGATCCCTCCCGCTATCGTTAAATCCGTTTTTTCTATTGGTGAGATGCATCCTTTTGTACGAACAACACAAGTCTTTATCACGGTCTCTCTTTATCACCAATGCGAAAATGATACTTTCGATTCGCGTGACGAGAGGAACTCTGCTCCATTTATGGAAAACTTACATTTCACGTGTTTGAATTTAAAGTTTACATTTTACGTAACGAGAAAAAATAAGGTAAAGAGCTCCATCGCTGTTTCTTGGAGTAATTCGAAAGATCACAAAGATGGAAAAAATATTCTCCGTCACGATTTGAGGCATGAAACACGTTGGAGGAAATTAATCGTTTCCTAACGAACCGCCGTCATTTTCTGTAATTTTCAATTTAATCACGAACGCTAGAGTTGCACAACGAAAAAAGGGCAGGGTTTCTCGATCACGTGAACCAATCGCACAAATTACATGATTTCACTACAGCCACTGGATCATCTTCACCTGAACACCCGACACATGCTGCATACGTTTCATTTACGATTAATCGACTCTTTGTGAGGCTTGCGTATGCGTGTGCGTGGAAAGGGACGAAATAGAGATCGAAAAAGACATACGAGATAGTCCAATAGAAATTAGCGAACGTCTGTCCTGAGTGTCTCTGTTGTTTTCGGAGGTGTACAAAAATTTCAACAAAAGTTGTTCAGTATAGGAAGAGCTATAATATCATGGTGATAATTTTTTTGTAGGTAGTATTGTTTCGGAGATTCTTTCGTATACTTTTAATCCACTAGTCGATACTCTCTATAAGAAATATCAATCTGTATGTTGAAAAATTATTAATTCAGGAGATATTTCAGCCTTTAAAAGCCCCTTTAAATTTTGCAAAATTTATGATATACAAAAAACGGGAACTGACGGGAATTCATGTTATTTTTCATTCATCAGTTTTTAAATTAAATTAAAGTTAAAACATCACCTGAATTGATCATTTTTCGACATACGTGGATTAGTATTTTTTTGTGACGAGTATCGAGCTGCATCGATTGATGCATGACATTTTAAAAAGCAACAGTGTTCTTGAAATCTCCGAAGTTAAAAATATTATTACTACCATGGCTTCCTCTATATTGAATAATATTTGTTAATAAAGTTTTTTTCACATCTCGGAAAGCAGCGAAAATATTCAAGCGCTAATTCTTATTGCACCGTTCAGTATGCAGAAACAGAAGAAAAAAAAGAAAAAAAAATGAGATATGTATGTATAGTATTTTTCTGGGCCGCAAATTTTTCATTAAAAATATCGTCTTTGGATGACGAAACTTGTAACGACTACTATAATCTTTATTATGCCATGTATTCATGATATATATATATACATACATATAATATTATAATAACTATAACAGTTAAAACAAGTTATCGGAATTATTATCGTAAAATGGTCACGCGTGACGTGATCATTATATTTAAGATAAAAGTGGAAATGTGTACTATACGTTGCGAAAAATCAGATGAATAACGCGACGATGAAATTCTACAGAAATCCAGCCGTATTTTGAAACTTCTCAAACAACTAATAGATATTAACGTATAAGGTGTTACGATTAAACTGCAGAATTTTATGCGTAACCCGCGAAATTTAAATGATGCAAAGATATATGGAACATTATGTATATATATATATATATATATATATATACATAATGTGCAGAGTTTAAAGATAGCATGCAAAAGTGTAGAGGATATTCAACATAAAGTACAGGTTACAACAACGTCTGGAGGATGAAGCAAATCTCCATTTAGATTCTATTTCTTTAGTTACTTTTATAAAAAACCCGAAATCGCATAAAAATCCATTATCAACAACAATTATGCCGAAACAGGCGGGGAAACGAAAAGCTGTTGCAAAATGTCAATTCCCTCGCGTAAAAGTGTAAACCATCGTGTAACCCAAATATTTAAATAATTAACGTGCAAGCCGAAAAACAGACAGACAGACAGACGAACGAACAAAGAAACAAAAAGAAAGACAGACGTATCGTCTGTCGAAATTTTTATACGTAAACGCAATTTACGCAATTTGTCAAGCGCCGTTTCGACACGAAGCGGAAGGAAACGGAAAGTTTCGTGGAGGAATTTAAGCAAGCACTGTACCATCTCGTAGCTTAACGAGCACATTCGCTAACTCGTATATGTGTGTGTTCGTGCGTGTATACGTGTCGTTTATTCTGTGTATGTACGTTGTATAGAGAGTAAAGCGAACGATGAAGCGTCGTTTCATAGAGAATAACTGACTGTAAAACTCGATGTATTCTGGTAAGTTCGCACCAATAAAAAGTGGCCTAAAGAAGTACGGTCTTGTGACTTCCCTTTGCGTCATCTGTTTGTCCCACGTATCCTACAATTTACGCTAGAACTCTAAAAAAGAGCTTTCTTTCTGTGTTATCTGAATTATTTTTTAATAATTATCAAGTTAACATTGAAATTAATGAAATATTAAAATTGAAACTTGCCTCATGAGCTAAAACTTTTAGAAACGCCAAGCATCCATCCATCATTAGATATTTAAAACAGCTACGACACTAGTTGCTGGAAAAAATCGTTTTGCATTACAAACACGTTTCCTTGAAGATCTTTCGTTTGAGAATGTAGAGACGCAACTTATTATGCGAAGAGCATGGCTGCCTAGATGCAGGCGCCTCTCTACAGCGTAGATCACTTTAAATACGCTGTATTCGATTCAAAAGCTAAAAGGACATCTTTTAAACAAACCTGCTCTCACAATTTAAAAATAATTGCCAATTAAATATCTGGTGATCAATGTTGCAGTATTTTTTGTTAAAAAATAAAGAAAAAGAAGATGATTATTTAAAGCGGAATAATTTGGTAATTAAAACTCGATCGAGAAAAAATTGCACTCTGTCCGAGGAATTCAATCAACGATCGTTTTGTAATTTTCAAGGCTAATTACAACCGTCGACCGCAATCGTTCAATTGATATATGTATATATATCAAGGTCTTCGTACGTGTAGAGCGGTTGTATCAAATTTCAAACAGTCAGAAATAATGTATATTAAATAACTTTACTGCTTCGGTTCTTGTTTTACAGCTGCAAGACACGCATGAGCGCTCGGCCAGCGTGAACGCTGAATGATCGCGCAATTACAGCCGCAACCTTGCTACTTTCCAGCAATTTGTACCGTTGTATCTGACGTAAGCTCGCGACAATAATTCTCGACAAGTTCTTTATACCGCACGTCGCATCGATTTTCTAATGGAAGCCTCGTCCCTCTCTCGGAAAATACGTGGAAGGAAAGAGAACAAAAGTCCAAAGTTTGCTTTCCGCACTCTACGTTTGCACGATACGTATGTACGTTATTTTTCTACTCCATCTTCTGTTCGGTATTTTAAATTTTTAACCTCTTGCGCTAGTAACTGGTCCGCGGACCATAACGAGTGACCAAATCGTATACAATAATTCGTCTCCTTTTTGAATTTATCGGTATATCACTGGATAGAAATTACCAAGAAATAATAAATTTATTATTTGTTCTGCCTGGGTTATATTTCAATATACTTAAAACTGAGAAAATGTTGCAATTTTGGGCCAAATATTTTCGACGTGCGTGGCACGTCATTCCAGCGCAAGAGGTTATTCTGGCGAACAACAAAAAAATTAGAAAACGATATATGTCGTATCGTTAACGATAACGATGGGACAAAAGTCGTGAAGGAAGTCGAAAGTTTAACAGGTAACGATTCTACAATCGATGCGTGTGTCCTTGTGCAGCTCGCACTGGATACGATGCATTCCGGTTTTTTCCCGATCGTAAATAACCGAGTAACGTACGTCGACTGAAACGAGTCCGGGATCTCGATGACGACACGATTGTTTTAACGCGTGTGCGAAACACTTGTCGGCCACACGCGTTTTTCCTACTGTTTCTTTTCTTTCTTTTTTTCATAAACCGCTTCTTTTCATAAACCCTCTTCTCTTATTTCATCGTTTCTTTTTTACTTTTAGTCGATAATCAATTTAATCCCAATTACGGACAGAAACAATAATTCTCAATATTCTCAATATCAAGTTAAGCTGCTTCGTTTGAAAAACATTCTGCCACGCTGTTCGATCATTTCTCTTTGTTTTCAGTAGGAAATTAATTTAGCTTCAGTCACGAGAATTATTTATCTTCACATCAAACAACGTTGTTAAGCAAAATTTCTTCTGATTCAGATTCAGTAGCAATTTAATTCGAAAAAAAAACAAATGTCCTATTCAAATCTAAATTAGTCAAATGTTAAATGAAAAAAAAAAATTGCGTTCCTTTAACTCAATTACGTTTTCAATTTACCGTTATTTGTTTTCCACGTCTCGTGCGCGCGTACACTGAATTTTTCCACCGCGAAAAATAGACAAAAAGACAGAAAAATGCATTTCATCGAGATCGATATTTTTCTAAATGCGCGGACGAGTTATGAGCTCGTGGCAACGAGTCGCTCTCTCTGTTTACAGTTTTATTGATATCGCTTATTAAACAATTGCCAGTGTCGCCGCATAATCTGCATGTTTCTCTTTGTCTCGCTTCCTTTTTAATTTCATATCTGTCTCTGTTTCCAACCATGCCACTGGCGTGCCACATGTACAGACCCGCAAGCCTGTCTCTCTTCATCTCACTCTCTCTCTCTCTTCCTCTCTCTTCGAACATTGCATTCCTCTCTATTTTCCTCGCTGTCGTATTATTTTTTTACAAACACGTAGATAGGTATATACCTCGATTTTTCTATACAGTTGTCCGAACACATTGATCACAGAAACGCAAAAGAAATTGAAAAACTTAATTACGAAACAGTTGCCTGATATATTTAAGCGGAATCGTTTCGACTGCTCGCTCTCTTCGTTGATCGCTCAATTCAATCTCGTTTATCTCGCCAGTCTTCGTTGATTACTTCGTGTCGAAGCGATTCGTAGTACATAAACGGTTTATGAAGTTCTTCGAAGCTACAACTTCTCATCGTCAAAATTTCCTCCCTTTAATTTAATTTAATGGAAGAAATATACATCTAAATATCTACAAATTTGTTAGCTGTAAAAGTATATAAAAACGTAATAAAAACTATCTTTATTGACAAAGTTAGAGTAAATGTTGTCAAAGATATTCTTCATACGTTCGGATATTTTTAAGGCTCGTTTGCTAATCTTCTACTGCTAATTTCCAATTTCATAATTACGGAAGTTTCTGATCAAGGGACGATCCAGTCGAAAGGTTGACATAAGCTTTGTCTGATTGTCCTCTAACAGTGATCACATGGTCCCAGAAAGTGGGCCAATAGAAAGAGAAACTTCTCCTGCTTTCCCTTGCCAATTATCCAACATTTTCTTAATCATTTCTACGCTGATATCCTCCTTCCACTCCCTGCTTCCTTTCCAATCCAATTATCATCCAACTCATATTACTCAGCACGCCCAAACTCTCCGAGCGTACCTATTTCTGAGTTCCGTTCACTAAACTCTTCTTCTCTACTCTTCAAGCTCTCTTCAAACAAAACTTACTAGTTGTAAGTAAAATAACTGTATTGAGAGATAATCCAAACTTATATACAAAATTATCATGGATATATGGCGTACAATTTTTTGAAACAGAACTATCAATTTCGATATTGAAATATCATGTATTGTCTCCTACAAATTCGCATCTTTTTATCTTGATGTAAACATTTTAACTTGCGTCTCACAACATGACGCAACAGCATCAAACTCCCTTAGAAGAATTAAATTGTATATTACATAAAAACAAACCCAATGCTAATCATAATAAAGATAAATTCTCATCCGAACTCGTCGAGTATCCAAATACTTCTCGCAACACGACGCAACATCGTCAAATTTGACAAAAACTCGTAAACGAGGTAAAACATAGTACTACGATCTTAATCAGAAGTACAGGGAAACGTTTTTTGTAAAGATAAACTCTCACCTTTTACCCGAACTCATCCATTACCCAAATACTTCTCGCAACATCGTCAAATTTTCCAAAAACTCGCAAACGAGGTGAAACACAATACTACGATCTTAATCAGAAGTACGAGAAGACGTTCCTTGCGAAGACAAACTGTCACCTTTCACCCGAACCCAACTCGTCGATTACCCAATTACTTTGCGATCGTCTGGCCGCGTTTATTAATCAGTCGGAATCAAACCGAGCTGTGTGCTCGTCCTATCTCATTAAACGACTCCGGGTTCCCCTCTCCGAACTCTGTTTTCTCGTTACTCTGTCTCGTTTTGTCAAACATTCAAGCTCGTTCAAACGACAAAGAACTCCATCCTCTTTCAAGCGGAGGCCTGCGCTCCCTCTCTCCACGAGCCGACATTCTCCTGACGGCGCTCGTTGGCTGTGTGTCGACCGACGACGATCGGAGCCAACCTCTGTCCATCGGAGGTTTCGTCCCTTGGTGTTTCGTTTCGCGGGCCGGTCAGTCAGTCAGTCAAGCTCGGCATCGCATTATGCTACGGTCGCAACGGAGATCGCATCCTAACCGCAGCCGGAGCCTCCTCGACGCGACGATACCTGGAACCGGTGCAACGTAAGACCCGCTGGCATGCATCCGCTCGGAAAATGGGAAAGACCGCCAGCAAACTCAAGTCCCGCAGGAGCCAGAGTCAGTGCCCTATTCTATACGTCTTCTTTCCTTTTTCTTTCAACTTTCTCGTTCCACTTTTCGAGCAATCTTTATGTTTGACGCGGTGTCTTTACGTTTGAAGCGGTGGAAAGTTTTCTTTCTTTTTTTGGAACGTAGTACAACTACAGTGTAATAAAAGTTCCATTTCTGGAGTATTCAGTTTTCGGAAGCAGTATTACTTTTCCGCGTTGAAGAGTCGTTTTTTTCTTTTTCAAATCGACAATGGACGATGATAATGCGAAGATTTAAAAACGTTTCTAAAAGTTGAGAGGTTTTTGAGATCGTAGTGTGTCGTGACGAAGAAAAAACGTGCCCCGAGGATGAATGAGAAAATTTTGAAATTGCTAAGGGATTATTTTGGCTGTTTGCTTGAGTTGTGAAGTGTTTGAGGAAGCGTTGAATTACATATTTCAATTCGACATTGAATTACAAATTCAATTCGGGAGTGGTTTGTACGATCCTTGCGAAAGGAAAGTGATGAGTCTTCGTGATTCAGGGAGCACGTGCTCGGATAATGGACGCTCGAGGCTGATATCGGTGAGAGATCTCGCGGTTGAGCCTAACGACCACGTGAACTTGCATTCATACACGCTTAATAACAAATTTGTTTCTTTTCTCTTTTTCATATTTTTTGAATTTTATAATCTATTCGATCTCGTTGATTTTATTCAAAAAGTCACGAAACTTTGCTTTCGATGATAATATTCTAATTAACTCCTAACTATGGGATGCAATAACCAATTAGCAATAATTTCCGCCAAAAAATATTATTCTCAGAGTGAGTACATTAATTATCCACAACATTTCTCAGGAAAATCTCCGTACATCTTTGCGCAACGTGATAAAAATTGTAACGCGTAATTCTTACACAAATATTTAGACAGACGAAAAGAAGACAAAAATATTTAGTATTTCATGGTACAGGTTATGTTAATACTTCGCCAGACCTGTTTTTGTCTCCGATGCCACTTTTAATCTTCTCGACGTAGAACATGCTAGCTATGTAGCAAAATTCCAGGTTATTTTATTTACACGAAAACGTCCTTTTTTAAAAAAAAAAACAGGAAAAACCTTGCGCCTGGGTTAATTAAAAAATATTCTCCTCGCCATGATTTGAGCTAGGTTATTATGTAGTAACATCGTACAAGCCACGGGCTGTAATTTCTCTGGATAAAAGCAACAAGTTACGCGAATGAAACTCCACGACTAAAATTTTACCATTCGCACGTTGTCGTAAAAAAAAGAAAGAGGAAGAATTTACAACTATCGACTGACACAATCAGCGAAGAGATCATTACGTAAAAAAGACGCAGAACGCGTTCAATTTGGATATTAATCCTGTTACGTAACCACGGCGCGGGAATCGTTCGCCAAACAGTGGGAACGGGACGCTGCGATAAGTCACCTGGCGTATCAGCGGTTTATCGCAGCGCTCCGCCTACGCGGCGATCGCTTCGCGGCCCGGCGCATTGTACACGCGTTGAGAATCACGTCGGAGTTTCGTTTCAAAATCGAAACTGGTACGAAGTATGCTAAACGTGGGATGTAGGTCGCACGGTAGTTCCTTCTTGCGCAGCCCGCGGCTGATAAACGCTGCTTGCACCGGCCAAATGTCAAGATAAACGCGCGTCTTTGAGGATATTCGAGCGCGCCAAGCGTGTAAACGAGAGCAATCAGAGATTAAATACTGACTCTGCCCGAAATTCAACCTTCTCGCTGTTCGTAGTAACGATAGTGCATCGTGTACGATTAAAAAAATGTCGCACCCTTTGCAATTGTAATAAAAATATACTTTTAATGTAACGAGGGGGGAAATGTAATTGATTAAATAATCATATAATGATCGGTTACATTGATTAAAAAATAAAATTGATTATGCGGTGGTATCACGAAAAAACTTTGTAACAAAATATTTTTTTTCGCTCGTTACAGAAAATTTTCTCTTTGCTGCAAAGGAAAATCTTTCCGCGATACGTGTGTATTTTTATCTTCACTACTGCATGATCAATTTTATCGACACGTCCCACTGTTGTTACATTATACTCTCGTGCGAGTACATTAAATGTTCATAATTTCTGCTTCATGATTCTTCTGATCGCTCTAGTTTCATCAGTCGATCTGCTTAATCATTATGTCAGATCATTCGTTACTTCGACTGTACGATATATGGACAAACAGCGAGGGAATTCGATTTCTTGTACAAAACGCGAGAAATCTCGAATTGCAACATTCCCTAAATTTTCTCCTACATGTTTCGAAGCGATGTATTGGAGTAGATTTTGAAATCTCGAGATTTCCACGCGCGTTCGTCCCCGTCTGTGTACAAACTGGATCCGATTGACATTCACGTCGCGAGGTAAACGCGCATATAATTACGCAGCGGCGAAGGAAACCGGGGGAGGGGGGATCTCGGCGCACGTTTCACGCACGTGAATAAAACTTCTTTTTTTCAACGGTACGCGCAAAGAATCAGCCACGTCGAATGAAAAATTTTCGATGACAAAGAAAAAACCGTACACGTGTTCCTCTCTTTTATTTTTTTCCAAAAAGAAATCGTCAACAAAGTTTTCGCAAAATTCGTTTGTATTTAAATTTACAAGTCTTTCTGCGTACAAGTGCGCGGACGAAAAAAATCGGGATGTTCATAAAAAATTTTGAAACGAGAGACTTCCGACGATTTCACGAGCGGCTGACTGTAAAAATGAACCGCGGATAAAACGTTCTCGTTCGTGCGTATCTTCGACGGTATGCAGATTTCGGGAATTTCAAACTCTCGACACCGATGAAACATTTATGAAGCTGCAGCAACAGGTGATCCCAGCCTTTTTATCGACTGCGCGCGATCCGGTCGATTTGCTAATCGAGCAAAATTTTAAACACGCATGTAACAAACTCGACACGAATAACAAGCGACGAGTTCGTCCAAATTTAATCGATCGAGTTAATTACCTGATTTAATCAGCAGTCGATGAATAATCGACTGCATAATTGAAACTCGTGGCAAATATTACCTCCAGTCGTATCGTATCACGTCACGCGGCTTGTCCATTTTTAGAAAATGTTTTATTTCTTCAAGTGCAAAATTACTGAAAAAGAAGATTATTGTCTCGCAAAATTCCCTTTCTTTCATATTTTCACACGTCGAGCATCGAACGAAATTGAAAGATACATAAAATTGTCGAAAGAAGATTTCGAATCTTCAAAAAGATATTTTAAATTATTCAAAAAAGATTTTTTATTTTCCTGTCCAAAAATTGTTCACGCGTCGTCCAAAATCCCAACGAAAAATCAATTTATTCAGAGCAAGTGTCGAGCATCGAGTCGTTAAAAACATTCGCGTGGTTTATCCGCCTCGTTTCCTGCTCCGAAACGGCGTTTACCACGGCTTTTTCGGTCGATAATGGTTCTCCAAACGTTGCGTAGTTATCTCGACAAGCGGTCGGCGTTATCAGCGTCGCTAGGTATTATGTCGGCGAGCAAGCAAGCGAACGAACCAGCCGCCGGCGCAAAACACACCTGCATTCCAGCGAGTTGTATTCTTCGAACGCGACCAACCTCGCTCTTCTTTTCCCTCAAAGTGTTTGGACTCTTCTTTCGAACTCGAAAACACTCGTCATGGGTGTCCGTCCTTTTTCTCTTTTCTTTCGTAGCACGGCGTGAAATTTTCAGACAGCCTTAAAAGCCGATGGCCAGAGAAAATGTACTGAATTGAAAAGGGAGTTCGCGTGCGAGTCGAGAGGACAGTTGAGACGTAAATGGAACGTTTAATACGTATTTCGGTCTTCCACGAAAGTGAATGTAAACGAATTTCTACGAAAAGGTTACCCTCGTGTAAATACTAACGATAATTGTATCGCAGTAAAATGCGGTATCTTGCAAAAATATTCGAGCAATTGAAAAGAAGGGGAAGATCGTGTCTATTCAATTTCTGACTATTGTTGCTAATAGTATATCATTAATTTTATCATTATTACTATTAATACGAATATTATTACTAATAGTGTATTATTACTTTCATTATCATTACTATTAATACGAATATTATTGCTAATAGTATACTATTACTTTTATTATCATTACTATTAATACGAATATTATTACTAATAGTATATTGTTACTTTTATTATTATTACTATTAATACGAATATTATTGCTAATAGTATATTATTACTAATAGTGTACTATTACTTTTATTATTAA
>KQ435803.1:1985249-2007287 GCA_001276565.1 Melipona quadrifasciata
TATATTATTTATATAACATATTATTAATACTATGTTATATTATATTATTACTAATAGTGTACTATTACTTTTATTATCATTACTATTAATAAGAATATTATTACTAATAGTTAATGTTTCGTGGGGACTTTTTATTGATTTCGTTGTCTTCGCTGTGAAATTTCGTGGAATTTCATTTTAATTAAAACGAAATCTTTCCATACCGTATTCAACATCAACTTTTGTTAAATACTTGACTTTTTGGTTGATATTAACAAAAATGTTAATTTAACAACCGTATCGAAATATTCTACACAATCATTATAATTCAAACAAATGGATAATTAAAATAAATGTCCAAACAGAAATTACTGTTAATTTTGACAAGAATATCAGTATCTTTCAGGCACTTGTTAAAACTCATGTAGAAATCGTTCATACTGACGAGTTCGATTGTTACAGTGTTAAAATAATAAAATTGCACAATAATGCTTCTGTCGTTTCAAACGCAGCTGTCGTTTCAAACATGTCACCGAGAAAGTAAATTAAGCTAAAACAGGAAATATAGTTTAAAGTTTAGAGGGAAGAAAGTCGAGAGGAAATTTCCCTTTTTTCACATCTGAGGAAGAAAAGGATAGCTTGTCGATGATAATACACAGAGAGAAAGATTTTCTTACAGTTCCGCGACAACGTTTTCGGCGAATTGTGAACGAGGAACGTACATTAAGCTCGATTATGCAGATTCGCTGATTGAAAGGAAACGATAAACGCGTATATTGTCGGAATGAATGGTCCATTGTCCCCGCCGGCGTTGATCTATCGCTGACATTTCGAGCTCGAAGAATTTTTAGTCACGTCCCATGTCTTATCGCGATCGGATGATGCACGTCCGTCACTGTGAAATTTATCCAAACGATCAATTTGTTCTCCTCGCGTCGAAACATTGCCGTTTCGCGTGCCAACGTTGAAATTTCGTCTGCTAAATCGTACGTCAACCGAATGCGCATTTGCTATAAAGGCGAGTCTGTGTTGTTCACGTCAGCGAAAATTGACGCAGAGATGAGAACGTTTCGAATATTTTATTTTTTTTATATTCGACGAAATTTATCGCAAAGATGAACAACAACGTTAAGGAATGACGACATTTTGAAAATGTATTGGGTTGTCCGGATAGTTCGTGCCGATTTTGATGGAAAATTGAAGATTTAAATTTTAGTATACATTTATTAAATATTAAATTTTCGGCACGAACTTTCCGGACAACCCGATACATCGAGTTAATGGATGTAAAAGTGTTGCTTTCGCGAGGTTCGAGTATCGCTCGTTTGAGTCTGTTGCAAATCGTTTCAAATTGATTGGAAATACAAATATTCTCACAAAAGATAATACTCGCAACATCTTCCTTTATATCTCAAGAAACATTACGGAATTAACCAGCTTCGTTGAAAAAGAAAACATTTGTCCGGAAAGTTCGTGCCGATTTTGAAGGAAAATTGAAACGCAGAAGGTTTAAATTTTGGCATACATTTATTAAACATTAAATTTATATTAAATTGGCACGAACTTTCCCAATACATCAAGTTGATGGATGTAAAAGTGTTGCTTTCGCGAGGTTCGAGTATCAATGCATATCGCTCGTTTGAGTCTGTTGCAAATCGTTTGAGTCTGTTGATCGATCGTTTCAAACTGATTGGAAATACAAATGTTACATGTCACAAAAGATAATACTTGCAGCATCTATAATTCTTTATATTTCAAGAAACATTACGGAATTAACCAGCTTCTTTGAAAAAAAAGAAAACATTTGTCGACAAATACCGAGAAAGAAATCTCACAAAATCCTGCGTAAATATTTCAACCGTGGTCCTTTCCACGAACGAAGGAAACATTCGCACAACTGATACCTCGTGTTCCAGAAACTAGAGCGGAACGAGCGTTTGCTAATGCTCTGGAGCGGGCACGCTTTCCTTGCGTCGAAGAATGCACGCTGGAGTCACGCGACTCGCGAATAATTACTATTTGCTCTGTCGTGGCCGCCTACATACCGGAAAAACGGAGAGACCGAGAAACGAGGAGGAGCACCTTCTGGGCTTGTCTAGAAAAATCGCGGAGTTTGACGGGGGAACGCACGGGGGTCCCGTGCCCCATTCGCGGCTGGAAAGGCTCGAGAGAGAACAGGTTTACATCGGCGCGCGTGAAGGCGAGCGAAGATAAACGAATCGAAGCGAAAGTGAGCCGAACACTTCAGTTTCTGGCCAACTCTGTTCCAACGATCCGTGCACGATCACGCTCGCGAAGATGCGCGTACGTGGGAAGGGGGACGAAATTTGTCGCGTGCGACAATAAGCGTGCGGTTTCTAATCTCTGGATCCGAGTGTAACGAGCAATCGAGATAGGAGATTCCAGGAGATTCCTTGTTTCGTGCAGCTGCACCTGCGATCGTGTTCTCCGTGAACGCGACGCGGTGATTCCAACGAAGGACGAGCCCGATTGCACTGAACTACGTTTTTCTTCAAAAACGAGACCTAACCAGTTCCCAACGTATAACATATAGAGTAAATGATCGAAACGAAAACCAAATGCTGTGTGATCGTTAGAACTGACGAACGGCAGGTGGATCGCTGTTTAGAAGGGTAAAGTGAGCGGTCAGGTCGTTTGAAATGGCACTAACTGAGAGCAGTGGAGGAATAAGTATGAACAGATAGTGAAAAGTGCAGATGGAGAGGATGTGGCCTACGTAAGGGAGAAACGATACTTTGAGTATGTAATCGTATCCATATAGAGACGGAAGGTATGTCGACGCTTTTTCTCTGTGAACACAGGTGCGACGAGCGTCTATCTCTGCAAATGAAACTAGGAAAATCGAGATTGGAAGACTCGGAACACTCACGTCAAAGCACACACGCAGGGACATCTTGGATATCTTGGCTAACAATTTTTTTCACGACGAATTTAATCAGAAGATAATAATTGGCTAAAACTGAAGAAAGAAATGATAAAAGTCTGTAATAGGACGACCACGATCGAAGCTTTCCTCGTTGACAGGCGAAAGAAGAGTCCAGATAAAGGCATCAACTGCACCGATCGTTTATGTACGAGTCCCGATAAAACCGTTCGGTGTGATCGTGATGGAGGGGCACTGGAATCCCTGCTCGTGATAGCAGATCCAGCGAGCCCAGCAATTTTAAACGCTCTCGTTCGTTCCAAGTGATTCGCACAGTGGTTCGTACGTTTAACAGTGACTGTCACAAACAATTGACAGAACGTGATAAGATTCGGCCGCGAGTGAATTGCGATGATCGTGAGCGATAAGGATCGCGCACGGAAAAATACCGGCATGCGTGAGTATCGGGAATGAAGGATCTGAACTCCGAATATGAAAAATTTTCGCGTCAATGCGCTCTCTTCCACGAGAAAAAAGAAAAGAAAGAAAAAATATAGTAACACTTGCTCACACCTTTATATGAATTTTATACGATACGACCTCTCGAAAATCTCTGACAATATTGTATGAAAATCTAACTTCAAATACGTAACAAAGATTTCTATTAAAAATATCAACAGCAGGTACTATTCCCCAGTAATTTTGCATTTCATTAGGAAATATTTTTAAATGCTGCGAAATTTAATGCGATTGAATTAACACTAGAATTTTCATCAGAAATTTTGTAGATATAAAACAGTTTATTTTTAGTAGGAATTGTAGTAATAGAGTACACAATTGTAGTAATTTTGAGATTTAAATGATTAAAAATGTGTAATGACAAAATCTATAAAGTATAATAATATATAAATGTATAACAGTTTACTTTTACACTGTGGCAATTGTAGAGTACACAATTGTAGTAATTTTGAGATTTTAATGATTAAAAATGTACAATGACAAAATGTATAAATTTAGGATTGCACGTTCTGTCGTAATGTTAGCTAATGTTTTAGCTCTAGTGGTCTTTGATGGAAATTCTGTGCTTTCTAGTGTCAAGTAGTAATAATATAAATGCTACACAATCAGATATATTCAAATTCCTTTTATAGTCACTCTACACTGTGAGAAATGACAGATGAAACTTAAGTTTTCTTTATGGATATAAGGCGATTTGATTCATTTTCTAGGAGAAATGAGCTAATTTGTGCTCCTGATGAAATGATAGATTGTGACGAGACTAGGTTCACAGAAGAAATTCGATTCACTGAATAGAATATACAATAGCTGTGAGCGCAAGTTGAGAGTGACGTTTCCTTCGTCAGGATTGATTGCTCTTTCTTTCCAATCGTTTTCTAAATTTTACAGCCAAAATGGTAGTGAATGCTTTCGCTAAATAACTTGAAAAAATATTCACAACTCGAGAGAATTTCAGTAATTAAAATTGAGATTTTCTTCTTCGTATTAAAGACTATAATCCTTCCTTTTCGCCGCTGTTTCTAAAGTCAAGTTCACACCAGTAAAGTTCACTTCGACAAATATTTAAAGAAGCAAAGTGTTGGAATGATTGTCAAAGTTGAGAGTTTGTTCACGGGAACGCAATAATATGTTCCTCAGGCATAGCATGGAGCTTCCGGTTTCCATCTATGGGCACCCTGCAAAATCTAGGCGCCAGTGGCCGTCGTCGAAAGAGAAACGACATATCCTCTTCAACCTCTTGTAAGGAACTCCATCAAAAACGACACACGATCCATCTGCAGCCGGAAGTAATTATTCAGAAGGAGCCATCGTTCATCGTGACGCCACCGTCGCCGGAAGATTCGAGCGAGGAAAACAGAAGGTAACTCGAATGACATGTTAACCAGCTACGAACTAACTACTCTAACAAATTCCTGAAAAATCTACATCCTGTGATCCCTCATTTTACTCATCCATTCGTAGTACATACCTTGATTGTAATTTTCTGAGTTTTTCAATGCTAGGATTTTGTCAAAGTGACCAACTCATAATTTTCTATAGAACTCTCATGTATATCCATAACAGTGTATTTTCAGAGATTTGAATAATTTTTAAATAAAAATACATTTTTAAATATATAAATAGAATATATAAAAATAAAATATATAAATAGAAGCTCGTGTTTTCTATGTATTTTGCGCCTTAATTTCTTTGCTATAAATCTTTTAACTGTCGGTAATTCTAGCGTTGACAACCCACAATTTATCTAAAATTGTATTCACACGGGTATTTCTGTAATTCTTATCTAATTTATAACCTTGTGACAATCGCCGATAATATCTTTGACAATGACTGACTTTGAGGATTTACATTTTCAACGCGGCTGATCCCAAGTTTCAAGTTTCACGTGCGTGTATCGATAAAAGAAACTGAAACGAGGGTTCAAAGAACCTTAAGGAGGCTTTCCAAGGACTTTTTCAAGGGAGTCGAGTCGGAATTCTCGTGTTATAAGTTAAGAATTAGTCTGCTGGTGGATATACTGAGGATACCGGGAGGATAATAAAGCCGACAGCTCCCGAACCGGTTTTCCTCGATCTTTGCCTTCGAAGTGACGTCCTCCCTCGATTGAACGCGGCAATCCCCATAACGGAAAGACAGCACAATAGGGGAAACTATAAACGTTTCACCGACACTTGTAGCTGTTTCGTAATCCCTCTGGAAATCTGTCCGGTCGATCCTTGTTCCTTTCATCTCGAAATTTATCTAAATACCGAGAACCAACGAGAACTGGCTTCGATTGTTAACCCTTTGCCCTCAAAAGCTTTTTCTATCATCAGCCAGCAATTTATTTATGAAGCTTATCGCTTCAAATAAAATCATACATGTAGCGTACTCGACACGAAATTTCGTCGATTGCACGTGATATTGTTTAAAATTCAAAGCGGGTTTGCTAGCACAAGTATAATATAAGCATAAGAGTCAACGATACACAGTTTCCGATCTCTGGAAAAATAGTATTTAAAACTTTCGTAAGAAGCAATGAGAAGTCTAGTTTTACGCGAATTGTTTCAAATTATGTGAATTATTGAGTGTCAATTGACTTTTAGAAATGTCTTCTCTCTGAAATTCTCTTGTTCTTCTTACGTCGTTGTTATAGTTTTCACTCCAGGCGTCTGTTCAAATATCACTCTATCATACAATACCAAATGTATGCGTTTGTTATAATTATCGGCAAATTATAAAAATAAGAAGTCCGAGCTATTAGCTGGATTTAAGTACCATGTCCCCTCAGAAGGGACAGTCGAGTGCAAAGGGTCGATTAATTCACACTTTGACTGAAGTTTGGCACTTCTTGAATAAACGCAGCGTAAATCCAGCGCAGTCAACAAAGTGTTGAGCGACGTTGAAACTAATTTCACTTTACGGTATGTTAAGCAAGGATTAAATACAATGATCGGTGTAATTAAGGTAGCGACGTTGGAAAGACGTAAACTCGGTCAAACGTCAAAGTTGTGATCGATTACGTGGACGAGATTTCATTATTTCATCGCACGAAGTATATCTTACTTGGCCTTTATTTCTTTCATTTTTAGTTCCTTCTTTTTTCTTACTCTTTTGTTCATTCGTTTACTTTCTCTGTCTTCACCCTGCGCCCTTTTTTCTATAGTTAGAATTCTCGTGTTCTATTTTCCGTCACTGCGATGCCTTTTCCACGATGCTAGTTTCCTGACTTTACTTTTTCTCAGTTCTCCGTGCTGCTTCCGAGTTTTGTTCTATGCTACGAACGAAAGGGGAGGGACTGTCGACGAAACGAGAAGCAACGTTGCCCGAAAAGATGCGTACGCGTGCAATTTCGCAGGAGATAGCACACGTGAAATCACTGTCGCATTGACATGAGAACGGGAAGATAAAGCACGCGACGTATTTCTCCGAATCGTTTTCAAACGTTGCATCTGCACCCCTACCGGTCTATTTATAGACGCCAGCTGAAAATTGCTCCCGTCGCGCAAGCTGTTACAATTTTCAACGACAAACTGCTGATAATAACCGATGTGAACGATGTCGAGGTATAGAAAAGAACGTATGCTTTGATCTTCATACATTACGTATAAAAGCTGCAACATTGTTATGGCCGCGACGTTACAAAACGTTGTAAAAATTGCAACAAATTGTGCAATGAAGATCAACGACATTAGAAAACGTTGTAAAATTACAACGACTTCGCATTTAATTAACAAAAAAATGTACAAAATGTCGAAATATCGAGATTTGGGAAGATGAATTTAGGAAGATGAAAAGAAGATTATGATTATGACAGAAAGTCAGTTATGAGTTACTAACTAATTGATTGATTTCGACAGCACAGGAATGATAAAAACGAAAAAATTTTGGAATGATCACGTACGTGTTGCGTCATAGTACGTATGTTTGTACTCCAGCATTTATCGCAAAGCAAAACAATCGTTATCAAATGCTATCAAACCATTCAGTAGCAGGATGCTACCGAACGCGTGTGAAATAAACTGCAATAATTCAATTCCAGAAAAGGAAATGGGACGGGAAAAGAAATATAAATGATCGCTAGATCCGTTGTATCCAAAGGGGAAACGCCCACATGTTGCACTCTACGTAACCAAGTGTATTTGGACGTGTTAGAATACGTTGGGGTGTTAAATTTATTTTTCTTTTTTGCCCATTGGCAGGGAGACGTACAAAAATATACATCTCTCGTTACAGAAATAGTTGTCTATTATCGTTTATCAAAAAATATTCTTACATCATTCTAAGTCTTTTAAAACATTCTTTTAATCTAAGTCCTTCCAAAATACTCTTTCATTCGTCAATTCTTAAATGTTTAAATCAGTTTCAATTATTAAAAAGTATTATTACCAATTTTATTAACAATATTTAACAACCTCATTCTCAAATAGAGAATGTTCTAGAGAATGTTCCTGTATTGATCGAAACAAATGCGCAGATGCGTTTTGGAACTTATTGAACGCCCCTGTACGACGCATGCGCGCCAAGCTTCACCCTGTGCAACACCCTATTTCCGAACAGATCAATAACTTCCGCCTGGACTGAGCATGCCTAATGCAGCAGTCCCGGCCACGGAATCCCGGAATTTTCAAGCTGCAATTAACCCCTGGAAAATCCCCTGGAAATCAATATAGCATCAAGTTCCTGAATTTATCGATCGAGTGGTTGGTGTTGGAAGGTGCTCGAAAACGGAGAACGCAGGCGTGGGTGAGGACGCGATGAGATATGGGTACGTCGCAGTGACGTACCTAGCACATCCGAACTAAATTGACTTCTTTCATTAATTTCTTTGATATTCTTTAATCATAATGGATGACAATCCTTCAACCCCGATGAATTAAATTCAGACCAGAGTTGGGCATATTTCATTCGAACGAACAAGGAATAACGAATAAATCTGTCAATTTTATTCGTAAATAACGAATAACGATTTTACTCGGGGAAGAATTATTCGTTATTTACGAATAACGATTTTATTCGAGGAAGAATTATTCGTTATTTACGAATAACGATTCTATTCGAAGAAAAATTGTTCGTTATTTACGAATAACGATTCTATTCGAAGAAAAATTGTTCGTTATTTACGAATAACGATTCTATTCGAAGAAAAATTGTTCGTTATTTACGAATAACGATTTTATTCGAACAAAGCTTATTCGAACACACAGTTGGGCATTATTCGAATAAAATTTTATTCTTTATCGAACAAAATATTGTTCTAAAAGCAAATTTATTAAATAAACCAAAATTGTGGAAAAAGGACTGCTGGCTCTTTTTCTTTACATTATTTCAATAAATATTTCGAATTAAATTTTACTCGAAGAATTTATTCGAAATGATATTCGAATAAAATTTTATTAGAGATATTATTCGAATAAAATTTTATTAGAGATATTATTCGAATAAAATTTTATTCGAAATGTTCTGCCCAGACTGTGGTTCAGACGGACTTGAAAAATTTAGTTTCTTTAGTGATTTTTAGATGATTTCTCGACTCCTGGATGAATTAACTCGAATTGCGCCTGACTCCAAAAGTTTAGCTTTTTTTATTAATTTCTTTCTTCCTGATGTACCATTTTTATCTTAGCTATTTGTAGAAGACACTGACTCCCCATTGACATTCTTCTAACACAAAGATCGAGACTGACGACTTCAAGGAACAATAATTACTAACGAAATTATCCGAAATAGTGAAAAAAACACCATACAATGCCAATTGACGATGTTTCCAAGATCGTACAAGAAAACAAGCAGAGGAATTTTGAAATAGATTCACAGTGAAGCAGAATTGCCAATATCCACCGGGGAAAGGGGAGGGGGGAAGGAAGGAAAATGGTTTTCCCTGGCTGGACGACCGAATCGATTTTGTCCCCAGGTTGTTCTATTAATATCCCGAGCCCCCCACTACCATCGGCCAAAAAGACAGCCCTGCTCTCGCCGCTTTCCAGGCACATAGTTCAGTAGGGTGTGCGCGCTCGGCCAGAGAGGCCGGTGTGGCAAAACCCTCCTCACTGACTCCTCACGACTCTAAATGTCGCGCTCTTGATAGCATCCGCGAACAGATGATAGTCTTCTTTCACTTCAAACGAAAGAGGCGATTAAAAGGAAGAAGTTAACAAACAAGGGGGTGGACAATTGGCAAGATGTAAGCGATTCACGTCTAAAGTGACTTTTTCGACGTAGGTCGTTGGAAGTTAAGGTCGACGAGGCGGAGGAGGAAGTGGCAGCCAGAGGGGAGGACTGCGACGCGTACGAATCTGCTGCGGGCAACGACTATTCCAACCTACCAATGGTGAGTCTGCCATTTATTATGAAATATTTATTATTTTCTGAGCAGATTGATTTTCAAACTGTAGACTGTACGATGGCGAATATTAACGGATGAGAAGGGTGTTGACATGCGAGAGAGTTTGTTCAGTGACAACACCCATTTTTAACGACGAAATGTAGCGATCTGTAGAAAGTTCTAATGAATTTTTCAAATCCTCTAATATCGTTTGCGAGATGTATTAGCAATTGTGATAATATATGAAAACGTTTAATTCGTATATCTAAAAAGTAGTCGCGCTACTAGTGCATGCTACGAGACAGAGAGAATCATTTTTAGAATTATCAAATTAACGAAGCTCGATTTGATCGGAGATATGCTGATGAGAAGTAATATACTCATCGAAGAAACCGGATAATTGATTCGTTCATGCTACCGACTCGATGATCCAGCTTTTACGCGTGACACTCTAAGCCGTTAAGTTGTGTGCATGAACGACGACTTCGTTGATCCCTTTATGGACCGAGTACTCAAGGCTGTTCTTGTTAAGCCAATCTTGCAGTCTCAACCAGACACTCTACCTCGTTGACTATAGCGATTATCTCATGCGAGAAGTCGCTTAGAACAATAATAAAACTTCGCCTGAAGCTTTATTATTACGTTATGAAAGAAAATGAGAAAAAATATTCTTGAACAATATTTTCGACAATATTTCACAAAGAACGAATCTACAACGATTCTACAAATGAATTTCCGCGAATGAATTGTAAAAGAGGTACGTAAAGAGAGAGAATCGTAAAGAGAGATTTTCGGGATCATTTTAATCCCGTTAATGTTTCGAAAAATGCTAATCCCAAAGTTCTCGTTGAAATTCCGATGTCCCAAGCTGACGTTATACCGTCAGCTCGTTTAAAATTCATTTTGCTTATCTGATTTAGGATCCACCCGAAGAGTCGACTCGGAAACTTCTGGAACGAGAACTTCGACTTTTAGATCCTCGTGATCTAAGATCGCACGCTTGGTATCATGGCAGCACTCTTCGAGGTGGTCGGAAGGGCGCTGAAGCGGAAGTACCGAACGACGGTGATTTCCTGGTCAGGGACTGTGCCTCCCAGCCTGGAAATTACGTCCTTACGGTACGATGGAAGAGCCAACCCCTTCATTTCGTCATCAATAGGGTGAGTTCTTTTAAAACTGTGGCATTTTTTGCTTGATCTCTCCTTTAACCCTTGGTGTATCGACACGATTTCATTCTCTTTACTTCTAGTACAATAAATATTAATAATTTTTCATAATTTCCGTAACAAATATTAACAAATAACTAATTAAGTTATAAACGATCTTTTGTTTCGGTTGAAATTGTGAAAAAGTTAGGATACATCTGAGAATGATTTAAAAGAGTACGTAATTTTTTGATACGAAGGTGTCGGGCATGCACAAAAATGAAAAGAGGTTACGTAAAAAAAACCTCTTGTAATCAGAAAAAGAAAAAATTACAAGTATTAAAAATTATAAATTATATATGTAAATAGTATAAATTACATATAGTCTGATAGCTCTAGAAGAGTGAAAAAATTCCTTTCTTCGACAGAGACAAAAAATTGTATATAATATAATTTCGGAGCTGTTAATTTTTCGACCCACATTTATTAGAACTTTTTCTCATGTTTCGGCGAGTACTATGTACTCCAAAAGTTGCAAACCCTTTTTTTTATTCATTCTGGTATATAATATGGTATATAACAAATAACAAATAACTTCGTTGATCGGTATTTCGACGTACATCGGCACTTCGAGCCTCTATTGTACTACTCAGCATGAAGGGAGTATCTTCTTTACTAACAGGTAGTAATCCAGCCAGAAACAGTCTACGAAAGAGCTCAGTACCAGTTCGAAGACGAAGCGTTCGACACGGTGGCAGATCTGATAACATTTTACGTGGGCAGTGGCCGCCCGATAAGCCAAGCAAGCGGCGCTCGCATAATCAATCCGAAACCAAGATGCGTTCCCCTCACCTGCGTGCCACCCCCCACGAACAGCCAACACTGTTCCAGCCCTTCCTCCTCGTCCCTATCGACCGGCTCCCCACCACGTCTACCTCGGAAACAGCAACGGAGTCACTCCCTGACTGCGCAGCATCACCCCCCTGATCAGCACGACGGCCGTCAACCAACGTCCAACCAACAGTCAGCGTCTCATGGTGTGCCAGTCCAGTCGAGCACCCTGCCGCGGGTGCCGCCCATTCAAAATCAACCACCGTCGTGTTCCTTGTCTCTCGGTCGCCAGAAAATCACCAGGGTGATCTCCGATCCGGCACTTCAACAGCAACAGCAGCCGACACTTCAGCCATCGAGCTTGAACCATCAGAATTCACACGGCACTGCTCCGCCAAAGCCACCGAGGGTGCCGTACGCCCCTAATCACCAGCATCACGCTCATCACCACCATCACCATCACCATCACCACCATCAAGGCTACCAAGCGTCAGGAAGCGACAGTGGAAACGGATCCGGGGACAGCGAGTTTGAAACGAACAACTCTGGCGGTGCTAGCAACCCCTCCTCCTCTGCTCCCATCAAAGGAGTGGTGATCAGAAGCCATTACAACACCAGCAACGATGGCACCAACGGGAACAACGGCAACGAGTACGAACTATCCGCGGAGGAGCAGCTAGTAGTGGCTGCGCCGTCTTTGGAAATCACGACGGCGTTGGACATCGAAGGTTTCATCACCCTGCTGCTACCGGCTGGCGAGCACAGGCCTCTAGATCCCACTGCCCTGAGAGGGGTGTCCGGAATGTTGCACGACTCGGCTCCGAGAGTCTTGGCGTCGCATCTGACGAAGATCGATCTGGAATTGGCTCTACAACCTGGCACCGGGAACAGAAACGGGCTCAGCGGCATCGAACTGGCCACTCTGCCGCATGGTCGACAGGCTAGGATGGACTTGATCGAACGGTCCGAGTGTTTGAAGCTCGTCGTGGCGGTGACTGTGCTGGCTGGAGCCACCGCCATCGAAAGAGCGAGTACCATCAGCAAATGGATCAAGGTGGCCATAGACACGAAGACGGCTTTGGGCAATTTGTACGGCTTCTGTGGCGTGATGCTCGGCCTGTGCTTACCTCAGATACAGAGGTTGGCCAACACCTGGCATCTCCTGCGGCAGAAACATACCGACGAAGCGTTCAGCTTCGAGGCGAAGCTCAGGCCTACGCTCCGTGCTATGAACGAGTGCACGAACCCACAAGCACCGAACACCACGCTGCCGCATCTGTTGCCCGTCGCTCTCCTCGGAGAACGAGGTCCGGAAGACATTCTAGGTGAGTCGAATAGAGTCTCCTTTCCACTTAATCAAACGCATTGATGACGAAGATTTGTAAGATTTTCATTTTTCAAGAAACGTAAGAATCATCTTTGGTATTTCTCTTCTTTTCCTTTGTTTTTTGTCTTTTTTTTTTTTAATCTTCACTTCACCGCAGGATCCAAAATAAAATTTTGTCCAACAATAGCAACGGGCGGCTAATAAAATTTAAATTGCACGCCTTTTCAGGGACCGTAGCTCCATCGGGCCTGGCAGCGGCAATTCTATCGCCCTGGGAAAATTCAGCCCCCGACTGTGGCCTGTCCATCGTTTGGTCTCATTTAGAATCGGCTCGAAAGATGGCGGAAAGCCTACCGTTGTTCCGCAGAAACGCAGAAATTGTCCTCGAGGGTTCGAGGAGCGACGAGTTACTATCCGACGCGTTTCGAACAGAATTTCACATAAAATTCCTGTGGGGGAGTCGGGGGGCCACCGTGGCGCCGGAGGAGAGGCATCTGAAGTTCACGCAGGTATTAGACGCGATGTTCGACAAGTGTTCGTCGACCGAAGTGACGGCCTAAACGCGATCAAAAGAGAATATTTTTTAGATAGAAGCTCGATCTGTACCATGCTTGTTATTCAAGAGAACGAGACTTGCATAGGAAACGAGGGACCCGTTCGATTTAGTTTTTACGTGTAAATTATAACTGTGTAATTATGTAATTAAGTGACTGTAATTAATTATACTTCCGTAGGGTTTAGTATTTCATTTGATAAGGCAACTCGTAACGTGAACAAACCCATTGTTAGCCGTTTATAGCGTTTAAATATGGAGTAAGGGTAGGATTTAGTCGAGTCGAGTTACATTTAGCCACTTTGTAAATTTATGAGAAGGACTTGCGAACAAATTCTTAACTCTCATTGACACGTACGAATAACGAATAATTCTTTCGTTCTCAAATGTTAAAGCTTAACTGGTTCAAACAACTTTAGTTTATTCCACGATATCTTCCGTACATATATATGTGTATATATATATATGTGTGTATAGTATATTACACGTCACATCGATCACAATCGTTTTCCTGCGATTCTCTCCATTCTTTCAACTATTTCTTCTAACGAGATCGCAAATTATAAGCGTAACCTGTGAAACGTGATTTTTCCATCACGACGAAAAAGACACTTCTTATGGAACGAATATAAAAACGAGGGAATAACAAGTGTTTTTGCATGGTATATTCGTCGCAATGCACAACTGGGATGTTCAGCCGATCTAAGAATCTGGCTAAAAGTCACACCGCTTAAAGACATTTAATTGGACGGGATTTCCTTGTATTTCCGGGTGAATCTCGACCATAATTCAGCAAAGAGGAAGGCTCTCGAACATCAAAGGATCGCAACAACTTTTTGCGGGTATTCGCGGATGGGTGATTTACAACCGGAAAGAATCGCGCGGTATTAGAGAAGTCCGAAAATACCAAGAACCTGATGGTGCTCGGAAATGTCGCGACCCTAAACAATATCTCGCGATTTCGAGTTTCGTATCTCTCGAGATATTTAGAGATTTCCGGGGCATCGGGTTCTTCAGTATCGTCGGGCTTGTTTTCCGACTCGTTCCGGGTAGCCCGATTATTTGAGATTATCCGAGTCCTTTCGTGCGGCTCGACTCGCCTCGAACCGATCCGAAGTTTTCAGGCATCGTTTTCGGACGCGGAGACATAACCTGACTCTTTCTGGCGGTTCGACTCGTTTCGGGTCAGTTTGACTCGTTTCGGGTATTCTCAGTTCTTCAAGTGCTCCGATTCCGTCGGGTGGCTCGGCTCTTCCGGGACTTTCGAGCAGCCCGATGTTTCGGGCTCGCCTGACGAAGTCGGGTAGTGGCTTTCGGTCTCGGAACAAGTCTGGCGGATTCGGCAAATTCCACGTCGAATTCGATCTTGAATGTCAGCATGTAATTATTCAATACATCGATATTGAATATCGTCGAATACGTCAGACTTCTTCCGACGATTGATCGCGCCACCCGACACAATCGGGCTACCCGGTTCTTCATATACAGGGTGTCTCGTTTAAGTGTGATCTCAGATATGTTTTTTTAAAAATTGCAAAGGTGTAAAAGTATATTTTATGGGTAATTAGAACGAAGTCTGGCTAGCTGTTATTCTGCAAAGCATTGTGTCTAACGGAGGGTGGTTTGCTTCTTCCTCGAAGTTTTTCAAAGTCATCGATGGTTTTTTTTTTTTTCAAATATATTTCTCTCCGTTGCATCGAGTAGCTCACGAAAATATAGAAAAATGCGTGTTGCGATGTGATCTTCCAGTAATCCTGTTACTGGAAACTCGAAATTCATAGATCAGAAGAACGCAGGCTTTGAGAGAGATGCGAGTATCTACGGAAAGATATTTTGAACACCTAGCAAGCAGCACTGAATAAAAGTAAGCAACACCTTACAAACTTTACGATCAAATTCTCTGTACGTTCTTCGTACTGTAAGAAGAAAAAACATTCTCTTCAGATTCACAACGTGCTCTCCTCTCGCAGTGCCTACGTTTTTCCTACGAATTTTGAGTTTTTGGAGTTCAAGCTCATTGGAAAGTCAACCGTGGTACGCATCCGAACGTATATTTTCGCGAACAACGCGGTGGTCGCGTAACAGTGAGAAAAATACATGGTTAAAAAAAAAACTTCTTGAAAACTCCGAAAAAGAAAAACGCGTTCCCTTCGGGAAGAACAACATTTTGCAGGATAAATTATTACGTATGAGATATTTTTTACATCTTTATAATAAGAAGAGATATTTAGGTCACACTTAAATGAGACACCCTGTATTTCGGGGCTAAAACCCCCGACCATCTTCGCTCGACCCGACCCGGGTCGAGAATATCAGGTACCTGCAGGCCCTACAATAACCAACACCAACAAATATTTCGGGTTTTCCGAGAATTTCGGATTTCCCGAGGTATCACGAGAATTTTGAGGGAATCATCGGGAAGTGTAAAAAAATTCCGTCCAATTGCAAGCCTTCAAGTGCGCGATTTTTGGCCGGTTAGATCGGTCGAATTATCTCACTGTGTGATGGTCAAATCGTATCTTTAAGAAACAAAGAATCAAAATCAAATAGCGTTATAGCGACTTCGATGTATGTATATGTTGTATTTAGTAGATAACGATATTCTTGAACATTTACCCGATCCTGCTACCCCCCCCTATTTCTATCTAACCTTCTTTCTCGAGATGAGATGGAAGTTACTTTGAAAAAAGACAGAGAAGAAAACATTTAACATTTAACATTTATTATAATTATTAATGCTGCTACTGCTTAAACTATTATTATGCATGTGTAAATGTAAGGCTGTATTTAATTTTCTTGAAGTTATTTTAACATGTATTTATTGTAATCAACACTATTACTGCTTAAACTATTATCCATATTTGAGAAGCGACATACAGTTAGTTTCACTTAAACTATTATCCACGTTTGAGAAGCGACATACAGTTAGTTTCACTTAAACTATTATAGATGTTGTAAATGTAAATGAGAGTATTTAATGTTCTTTCTCGAGTAGAGATTGAACACTATGGCCAACACGTATTACTTACATAATATAATATTAACAACAATGTTTTAAATGTAACCCAGTATTTAATCTTCTTTCTCGAGTAGAGATTGAACTATGACCGACATGTACTTCGAAACGACACTCTGTTAACCATTATGTTGTAAATGTAACCCAGTATTTAACCTTCTTTCTCGAGTGGAGATTGAACTATGACCGACATGTACTTCGAAACGACACTCTGTTAACCATTATGTTGTAAATGTAACCCAATATTTAATCTTCTTTCTCGAGTAGAGATTGAAGCCATTGACATGTACTTACCAATTAACGACACCGCTTGTATCATTATATATGTTGTAAATGTTGTTCATGTTTGTTAATAATAATATAATTAATACACAAAAAAAATTAACCTTGTGTCTTTCTATTCTCTGACTTTAGTCTATGTCCTACCAAATAATACGAACCTACCTTATCCCTAACCACCTTTCTTTTACGTGGACATTTGTACAAAGGGAAACTTGGCGGAAATGTTCCATTAGTTCGTGGTTACAAATAATAAAAAATAGAAATAAATAATAAAAGTAATACTAAAAATCCGATACAGGAAGCTAAACCTAATAAATAAGATCTAAATTAATTTCACAAAAATTTGCATCATGAGTTTATATTTTCATTGCCATGATAAGACTAATATTAAATAAATAAAATACTTATTTTAAGTTTCTATTTAAAAAAAACCAATTAATTATAAATCTAAAGCAATTAAAAAATATCCTTCTTAACTGTAAAAAAAATCAGCAAGAACATTTTCTTAATTTAGTCAAAAATTCTATTTTTTTTCATACAGATATAGAAAGATAAAACAGAAAATTCAGATTAAAAAGTGATTATTTTAAACAATTTCTTATTTCATCTTAAGACGTTCAAAACTATGGAATTAGAAACGTATATTTTACTTCAATTAAGTATATGTGAAATACGTTACTCAATTGAAGTTACCCATGCTGGATTCAACAAAGACATGTATATGCGTGCGATCCATTGTTATATCCATTGTTATATCCATTGTTCCAAAAAGTCAAATCAGCAAACAAAATCATCGAACTGGTCATTAATTATCGTCATCTATAAGTTTCTATCCTTTTCAACAATTAATCTGCACAAAAGAACCAAAGATCTAAAATAAATACATAAAAGTAAAACGAATTGTATTTAAAAAAGCAATGACAACTTTGAATTCTACTGAAAAGTAGATCAAAGTACCGAATATAAATTATCAAACATTCAAATATGTGCTGAACGAAGAAAGAAAAATCTAAGGTCAACTTAAAAAAACATTTCATTTCGATACAGTAAAAAATCATACTATATACATATATTAATTAAACATTAAAATTAATAATAACTAATAACCTTTGAATAAAATTGAAGCATTTGAAGTAATATAGGTGAAATAAAATACGTAATATGTACTACCGCCACGATTTTCAGGACTGATCATTTGACGCTACAAATTCCTTTGCAGCTTCCTGATTGGTTGAAAAGTAGCACTTCAGCTTCCAATCAAAATCGCGCACGAAATTAAAATATTAAAATAAAAATATAATAATTCTATTATACTTATATATGTACTTATTTTTATAGAAATTATAGAAATTAACAATTAATTATCAATTGATATTTTCAATTATTCAATATATTCTACAAAAGTTTCTAACGGATTACACATAATTATATGCATATTGATTTAACCTCAATTAAATTTACACAAATTCTATATACTTATACACATACAGTAATTAAAATAGAATATTTTTCTCAATATATGGTATTGCAAGAATGAAAATAATATATATCTCAACATTACTTCATTAAAAATTACGTTTTCTGAATGGAATCTTAAATCTATGTGCGTTTTAATATATGCTTCACACGTAGCTATTATACTCAACACATACGCAATTACAGAATCTAAATGATCTAAGTTCAGTATGATGAAATAATTATTACTCATTTATGTATTGTATTAAATTAACCCGTACGAGTACACTTTTCGTTAACAATAATTAAGAGCCTGTTGATTTGTGTTATGTGTTAGGTTATCACTTATTATACAAAACAGCAACAATGATTAACTATAGTAATGTAGATAACAAGTTATATTTGACAAGTCATTGTTTCGATAACGGACTTGAGCACGATCTAACTTACATATAATTCAACCTATTCTTGATATTATTGAAGATAGTTCTAATAACAAGGTTCAAAACATGAAACCTTTAACTGATTTGCCATTAATATCAAGATTATCATCAAGTGTAATAAGAATTTTAGGGTGTAACAGAGGACCTATGACGTTACAAGGTACAAATACATATCTTGTTGGTACTGGCACCAGGTAATAAATGCTGAATTTATCAGTTAAAATTAATGATGTGTAACAAAAATTAATATTTACTTTTTTCTGTAGACGTATACTAGTCGATGCAGGTGAAGAAAAAACTGCCAATGAATATATAAAACTGTTGCAAGAAGTCTTGAAAAAAGAAAATGCAACTATTGAACATCTACTAATTACGCATTATCACCTTGATCATTTGGGTGGAGTGAATTATGTGTTGAATATGTTGAAAACGCTTGATGTCGGAGGATCTTCCAGCACTGTATGGAAATTACCAAGAGCTTTAGAAGACGCAGAGACCACCGATCCTGAAACAAAAGTTCAGTGGCAAGCTTTAAAAGATAAACAAATAGTGGAAGTAGAAGGTGCAAAAATTTGTGTTGAGTATACTCCGGGACATACAAGTGATCATGCTTGCTTTATGCTTGAAAACGAAGAAATATTGTTTAGTGGAGATTGTGTTCTTGGAGAAGGAACTGCTATATTTGAGGATTTACATACCTACCTGACTTCTCTAAAAAAAATGTTGGCAATGAAGCCAAAAATGATCTTCCCAGGTCATGGACCTGTAATAAAAGAGCCAGAAATTATAATTAACCAGTACATTAACCACAGATTAAAAAGAGAGAATGAAATTTTAGATGTCCTCCAACGAAATACAAAAGATATCACATTGTCCGAAATGGATATTGTAAAACATTTGTACACGGTAATAATTATTATTTGATTTATGATGTATATTTGAACAACGTGCAAAATAAAGGTTAATATTTTTAGGATACTTCTCAACATTTATGGCAAGTAGCAGCCTATGGTGTATGGCGTCATCTTGAAAAATTATCAAAAGAAGGTAGAGTGAAAGGCGAGAAAGGAAAATGGCAAAGTATATAACATAAAATGATTTTAGCAAGTTATTTAATTTAAAATCTTAAATTGTTAAATTAATTAATCCGTAAATATTGTACAAAATGGATAAAATACAGTATACTATTGTTTCATAGTTTATTTGTAGTCTAATACTAAATCCATATCCATGTCAGTTGAGAAAATCATTGAGAAAGCGATGCTGTGAAACATTTATTCGACTTACAGGAACAAAATGATAATACATTATTCATGAATTTTGTTTTTCAATGTTTAGGCTGACAATGCTAAAAATGTGCGTACAGTGTACAGTAATTGCTACAAAGAATTTCACGAAATATATGCCACATAGTATAATGATCTGCTTATTTGATTAATGCAGCATTCATAGTCTTTTCATTTACCTTATGAGCTCATTAGAACACGTAACACGTGAAGATGCTCGATGTAAAATATATACTTTGCTACAAAGACATATCACGACATTAAACGTTTCAATATCTTCATTATAAAATCTGTTCTCTACTATATAATATTGGCGAGTATTCATACACGCGGTATATAGCACCCCTTACTTTGAACAAAGGGTAAAAACCCTGACGTAACATGATGTTACAATATATATATATATATATATATATTTATGCACTTTGTATATGTATATATGTATATATATATAAATGTCAGAAATGTATATATATATTTATATATATACACACACATATATTTCTATATTAATTATTCTTCATATCGACATATAATATAATCTCTCTGTCGTTTTGTATTTGTCTAGCAATTATCGATAACATCAGCAACGCAATCACATAATATTCTATTAATTGATATCAACAAAAAAATGTAATTATTAAACAACATACGAAATATATTATACTTAAAAACATATATAATAGAAACGACATCAAACAACAAGATGATTCATTTGTTAGAATGAAATCAAGTCAAAAAAAAAGAAGATGCATTAATGTATTAATGAACTCTGTTGTAGAATTCTAGACTTTAAGAAACTATGAGAAGAAAAACGTAACTTTTACTACACTCAATTCCGGTGACTCCGTTTAGAGTTGAGTGGGGTCAGTACTTGTTGATTCTTATAATATACATATATACGTATGTACTTACAACGTTCCTTTTCTTTCGTAACGAGAAAGACCAGTTTCAGATACTTTACAACAGGGGGAAAGGCACCTGGATGCGCAAGAGACATTTGATGGAGATAAATAAAATGAATTATCACATTTGACAACTCGTAGAAAAAGGAAGATAAAGAAAACCCTAACTGTCGCGCTCTTGTGCGCCCGTCTTACTTAACACATTAAAAGTTTTCAATTGTTATAAAGGTGGTGCTAACTTCGTCCATTTTCATCATATAAAAACGGATTTCGTAACTATCACATACAAAGTCTGAAACGACAATGTGGCACAAATATATAACTCGTACCGAGCCAAGACTATATCTCTCATACCCAACCGATTTGGAATTAATTATATTCTCTCACATTCGTTCATTCGTTCTCTCATTCTTTTTGTCTCTCTTCTTCTCGCTCGTTTTCATTCTCTCTTACTTTCACGCCCTCTCTCCATATCCGAAGATATACATCGAATACACAATTATATTTTAATGACAAGAATACGGCAGTACTACACAAGAAAACCGTTTTGAGGATCGAAGCAGCTCGGATTTATGTAGCTCAACAGATCGTGATCCGACATCGAGGTAAGCTCTTGAGGCAACATACCGTCTTCCTGCTTTCTAGTTGTACCGTTTGCACTGTTAGCCGCGTTTGCTATAGGTGGGTTTACATTTTGTCTGTTGGGTGTCACGGGTAAGGCAACCGGTGGCGACTTGCTCGTCACCTGTTCAACGATATTACTTTGGCTGGAAGGCGATTTAGGCAAAATTCCCTCCATAGCACTGTTCATCAATTGGGCACTTTGAGTGGCCACACTATTTAATATATTCTTCGTTGCGATAATGGCATGCGCGGTTGTCGTAGTAATGGGTCGATTGTTAATAATATCTTGAGTAGCGTTAGTAATTACACTATTGATCGCTTGTTCCGCAGCATTGGTTAGCCTTTGTTGGGACGGTTCCTGGGCCGCTCCGCTGGCTAAAGCGGAACTAGCTTCAGCAACGAAGCCTGCAGGCTGATTCAACATGGAGCCGATATCTTGTTGCACCGCCTGTTGCATCGCTTGAGCCGCTTGCGCTTGTTGCACC
>KQ435803.1:2022412-2055464 GCA_001276565.1 Melipona quadrifasciata
CGTTTCTGCCTTATTTCCGTAATTTCCAGCACTTTCGCCTGTATTCAAACGATTAACCGCCCCCCTGGGGCACTCCGCTCGGTTATCTGGCCAGAAAATCGGATTCACAGTTAGAGAGAAGGCAAAGGTGACGGGAGGGCAAGCTTTCCAAAGTTTTCACGGCGACGTGTTTTCAAGGGGAGGAGGAGGCCGCATTCCACGGATTCTTGCGACAGAAACTCGCGTGACACGTCAACGACGCGTTAGCTAACGACGAAGCTCGATAGCCTATTTAACCCCTTTCGCTTGCAACTGGTTTGCGGACCATAACGAGTGACCGAACCGTATACAATAACTCGTCGCTTTCTTTTTCTTTTAAACTCGTCGGTACGATATCACTGGGCAGAAATTATTAAAAAGTGATAAATTTATCATTTGTTTTACCTAGGTCACATTTAAATATACTTGAACTGAGAAACTACTGCAGTTTGGGACAGAAAATTCTCTAGCCGCAAAGTCGCGGATTCCGCGTGCTACCGACGTTACCAAATCAAAGCACCGATGTGGAAACCTGTCGACGATGGACACGGTCCCAAAAATCGATAACGAGCTCTCGAGCGATTCGTATCGATAACGATCTCGCGCCAATGGATTTTTAATATCGTGATTCCTCCCCTGCCCCTGTTGTCCCTGAGAGAACGATCGGTATCGAGAATTGCTGAAACTCAGAAGGAGATCGAGAAACAGCTATGTCAACACGAAATACCGAAATTTCTCGTTCGAGACTCACTACGACCGAAGGGAACGTAATCCGAGAAGTAGATCGCGATTCTTCACGCGCTTGTGGGAATTGGAAGATGGAAGTAATCGAAACACATAATGGGCAAGAATATTTGAAAATGGAGTTGTAACATGTGACAGATAAAACAAATCATAATTTAAAATGCATAGAAGTACGTAACCTATTGATAAGTTCATGATTCGAACTTTACGACTAATCTTTATTAATTCTTGTATCTCTCCTCTCTTTCTCCCTCATCTTACGCCGTCACTTAAGTGGCTGTACGTATAATATTTTTTTATAACTTCACGCACAGGCGATAACGAAGAACGACGAAGAGTTTTCGAAAATAATAACCTCTGACTTTTGTACAGTTCGTGCATATGTATTTACATATATTATAAATCGAACTTCGTCGTTCTCGATCGTCGTGATTGGGGATCGAAAAAAATCGAGTAACTTTGAAGTAGGTTCCACTTGAAACATGATTGATAAAGAAATGTTTTTAAAAACAAAAGTATCAGACAAAATAGAACGTATGAAATGTAAAAATGAACATTTTTTCTGTCGGAAGAACAGATAATTCAATATTAAAAAAATTTTTTAATATTTGTAGCAAATACTGACACTGAATATCGTTCAAGGAATAATGCTCGAGTATAAAACTGGATTTCTAATATAATAATTTGTTTCTATGGGACTTTTATTATTTTAAAACATCATTATACGAAAGTATGGCTAAATGTAACGCTTCTTTTCTATAAAAATTCCATAGAAACAGTTTTCTTTTTTACACGAAATATATATATATATATAAGTTGGAACAGAATTTTTTTAAAATCGAAAAGAACCTGTTGATTTCGATCCCTGGTCGTGACCCAATCAAACGGATATGATTCATTGACACTGAAAGAAAAAAGAAAAGAAAGAAAAAAACGCTTGATCTTTGTAACCTCGAGTTCAATCTGTAAGCGAAAACAACCATAACAGAGGAATTAACATTTTAGTAAATAAATATTAACTCCTTATCGCGGCTCGCTTGTTATCAGGGTTTGTTGTCTGCGACTTTTTTAGAAAATCTCTGTGGAAGAAAGAAAAAAAGAGACACGAGTTTTGCGCATTTTATCGATATCCTTCGTGCGCGATCGAGTGAGTCAACTCTCTCTTATCTTTTAATCAAATCTCTCTCTCTCCTTCTTTGCACGTACAAGCAATTTTGAAGATAGTGGACAGTAACTCAACAAAGTATATTAACTTTTAATATAGAAACTTTTTCTGAATATGACGTGTCTATTGTTGTAAAATTTTCAAACAAATTTAAATATGTACCATAGTTACGAGATTATTTATTACTTCACAAAGATCACAAAATTATTTATTCGTTAGAATAAACTTTAATATCCAATAAAATCATATTTAATGCAAATTAAATTACTCAGATCGATCAATTCTGTAATTGGAAAGTGAAGACTTGTTACTTTCATTTGTCTGCCAATTTGTTCGTTCGCGAACTTGTTCAAAGTGTCCATAAAAATTTGTTCCGAGGCAATCGTCGAATATTTCTGCAAGCGACTGTACGCCGATGTTGTTCACGTAACAACGAAAAGAAACGATCGTCTCGATCTGTTTCGCTTATCGATAATTCTGCGAGGCGCTCGACTAATTGCCATCTCGACGAAAATTGAAAAACAGTGACCTGATAAAACTCGACGCGTGTACTTCTTTCGTATTTTAATCAGATTGTACACCCTGCCGCGTTTGTTTTCTTCCTTATTCCGAGTGTGAGACGACATTTGGTGCTGACAGTGAAATAAATAAGCAGAGTTTTTTTTAGAGTTTTCGCAGATACAAGTAAACTACGCGACAAACTGGACGCGTAGATCGTGAGAGGCTTGAGACAAGTGCGCGATCCCTTCGATAAAATCGTCGATCGTCCGAACACTCTTCGATCAAACGTGGTTCTGCGTTTCTCGAACAAGCATGAAACTTAATTAAAGTAATCAGTTGCGATTACGATGTCTTTGTCATTGGACCAAGCGTTTTGCATTATGATAATATGTACGGCCATGTATAAAAACAAGAGAAATACAAAATCAACAGGCTGTCGTTCAAGTAGAGAAAAAGAAACAGATTTTTTAATTTTTCGTGTAATTAAGAGATTATGTAATCTCGACAGATTGTATAGTAGCGTCGAGAAGATCAATCTTCCCCAAAGTTACCATGAATCGTGCCATTTTATTCGTCCAATAAAGTTAACATTCCATTTCGTGGACAGATATATTAAAGTCATTCGACAATTGGGCCGCACACTTGCCAAATTCGAAACCTCACGTTTTTTACATTTTAGTGTCAAAGCACTCGAGTCACTTTTGACACTCAAAATAAATTTTCTTAATAATCGGATTTAACGCCACTTAATGACCGTTTTTTTTTTCTTTTTTTTTTTTGCCTGTGAATAATAAATAATTCATTTCGAAATGCTCCAACGCAAATCAAACTTCCATAAGAATTTAATTAATTAATTTTTCGATACAAATATATAGAAACCCAAAATATTTTTCACCAAATGATATAACCAAAAAAAGCAGGATTTTTCTCAACAGAGATGTTAGAAAATTCTCAATCAGCAATAGAAAAGTAACAATTGCAAAATTAACAAATTAAAATGCATTTGGATGAAACTGGAAAGATCGAAACCCTATGTCATAAAGTTCAAATATGATCTCAACGAAAATACTGAATTTAATGCCATTTATATTGGAAAGTCTGTATCAAGTAGGCCACTAGTTTTGAAAAATGTAGACCAGTCTTTGTTCTATTTCAAAGAACAGAAGACAAGAAAATAAACATGGTGGAGCTACTGAAATTCATTTGTCCTACTAAACATGATTGTTATAGAAATTTAAGGACATAGGCTCTCGAATGTGATGAAGCGCATATTATCGATGATTGTTCAATTATACTGCCAGTGACGGAACTGTTATCATTAACTTGTTCTAAAAATCTGTAATAAAAAATTATGTTGAAGGTCGAATTCGATCATTTTCTCTTGCCAAATCAACTTCCTTCGCGCGAAAATTATACTAATGACAATAATCATTCCAAAAATATATTATCTTATATATTTTGTACCTTAGATGAAATCTAGGCCCGTAATGAAATACATTTTGCAATATTCGTTTGATTCTATATTTTAAAAAACAATGTATACTACTTTGTCACTTTTCCCCACTTTTTGTCTCGTCCGTGTTAATCGATCTGAGCGGCTCGATTAATACCCTCAGATATCGTACCGCGCAGTAACGGTAGAAAATTTTCTACCATTAAAAATTTACTATCCCCCGCGTCGTTTGGTGTATCGCGACTAAAATCAACCAGCAAAAGAGCAGAGCCCACCGTTGAATTAAAAATGAAAAAAAAAAGAAAAAAAATTCGATACGATTCGAAACGAAACAGAGACACGAATTGCGAATCCCGTTCTCTCGGCTCCGCTTTTTTTTTTTCTTTTTTTCTTTTTTTCGAGCTAGCCAGACCAGCTCTCTCTCCCCGGCTTAATCGGATTCTGGTCGCGTCACCGGCTGTATCAAGTGTACTGTTAGCCGAGCGTACGAGCAACCCGTATATACGTTGCTCAACAATGTGTACATGCGCATTATTAATGAGCGTGTGCTTTACGCGTAGGCTTCGGCATTCGCGCGAACCGCACGCTCGAGGCACGTGCACCTCGGGGAGACCTGTGGCGCGAAACTTCACCGAGCGGTTGACAGAGGGAGGGACCATTTTGATCGAACCGATTTTACTCGAAGGATATTTATATGAAAAAAAAAAAAAATGAAAGGAAAAAATTACAGGAATACAAAGTAGGGTAATTAAAGACAAAGAAATCAAGGAGCGGATAACGAACGTTAAATGGCGAATCTCTTGGCGCGAATTTTGAATAGTTTCGAACTGAGAAAAGGGTACGGAGGAATTAAAAAGAGAAAGATGTGAAAATCTTGAACAGTGTTAACCAAAAAAAAGAAAAAAGAAAATCTATCTATCTTGAAATCACTATACACAGAATGGATGCTAATGGATGTAAAGGAAAATCCACCAAGAAATGGAAGATCACGTTCGAATATCCACGCTGGTGATGAGAAGCAAAAATCAATGAAGAAGAATACGTTTAGAATACGATTGGAGCGACGATTCAGAAAATTGCGTCACGTTTCCGGGGGGGGGAAGGGATGGGAAATCTGTCTATTATTAACTATTCAGCGATACGAAACGTGACCCGAAATAGCGCCACGAATTACAGGTTGACAAGAAGGTTATCAGGCTAGTTTTCTCGCTGCTGTAACTCGAGCATGGTCGATCAAGCGCGATTAACGAGCCGATATATTCGATATATTCGTCGAAAGGTGATCTCGGGGAATGTTTACCAAGAATTCGCGCGCGCTTCAAGAAGTCGCCAGCGAGACTCCTCTCGGAATAAAAAATGCATAGTTGAATTCTACGGACGTTGGAACAATTTCGCGAGGAATGCAAGCTATGACAGCCGAGACCCGTCTATTACGGCTCGTCGTATTCACTTACCTTCCTGGAAATGCTCACTGGGAGATCTATAGAAAATTCTTCCGATAGAGTAACAATAGCGTCTCGCTATTTGAACAAAGTGGCGGGCGGACGAGTCGGAAGGCAATTGTATCGTTGAGATTTCTCGCGTCTCTAATATAACAAGATACAACGAGCGAATTAATAATAAAGCCCAGCTTTATTTTAAGGCAGTATAATCAACGGCTACGTAATCTTAACGGCTATAGTAATAACCTTACAACAAAATATATTAATCCCAAATTGTTGCTCAATAGAGGGCGACTTTTAACAGCGTAATGAAATAACGAAGAATTTATTTTCTACAGGCGATAAATTTTAATAATTTTTTATAACGTTTAAGATGTTAAATTTATACACATCGTGTCCTGTCTCTGTAACTGCAAAAGTGTTTAATCCTTGTTGCACTGTACGGTTCTACACGTTACACGGCTTTGCAACGAATTTAAAGTCATTCTTATAAATTGGTATTTAGTCGTGTTGTACGCTACATTTCGTAATTGTGATTTCAGTGGAATTAATCATAATCGATCAATCCTTGATAGACATTTATAATAATTAAGAATGATTTGTTTCATCGCAACAAAAAATCAGGCTGATTTTTTCAACTTTTCCTGGAAGTAATTCAGCTTTGTATTTGCACGCTTGTTCGTTCAATATCGTTTAATCTATTAATATCTGTCTAAGATCGTTTGTCAGTGTAACGAGCTCGAGAAAAAAGGAACTATTAATTTCTCGACGAACTGAATATTAACACGTTGCTATTCATTTTCGTGGTGGCGCAATATAACGTGAACATGATCTGCACCGACGTGGATGCTAGCATTCGTTGTACGAATTAGCTATTAAAATGCGACTGATAAAATGTGACTAATAAAAATTTGGATATCACGATTAGTTCAAAAACAAATCACCTGCCTTTTTTTTTTACGTGTTAAAATCGTGACGATTATTCGTTATTTACCTTTTACGGCGAGATCTTCCCAGTTGCGCGACACCGAACCAAATTTTCGCCGACGCCGCAATGCCCGGACCTACCTAAACTATCCACGAAACGTCTCGTCGACGATCGAAGTCAGTTTCAGCTCAAGTTCTGCGTGTCTGCGTTAATTCGTGATAATTTTGACGTCGCGTCAGCTTCATTGGCTGCGCTCTCAGGTAACTCAAAACTGAGTAATCTCTCGCGAGCGGCAAGGACGCGTTCACAAGGTGTCCACGGTGTGTAGATCTATCGAAAAATCACGCCTACTTGGTTAACTAGATCATCGTGATGCACGTTGATCGATCGCGAAAACAATCGCTCAAAAAAAAAAAGAAAAAAAAAAAGAAAAAAAGTCCTTGGTAAAACATTTCGCATTTAAAGTCGATGACGAGCGCGCGGGAACTTCAAATCGTAAATTTCAGATTAGCACCGTCAAAGTGCCTAAGAACCTCGGAACAATTTACCTCTGTTTCTTTACCTTTGTGTGCAACTAGAACACACATGTGCGCAGTTTCATGGCCAACGACAACAAAGAATCTGTGACACGTTTTACCGAGATCAAAGAACAAGAAACAAAGACGAGGTTGTTCGGTGTTGTTCAATGATGTCGAACGAATCTTTTCATCGATATCACTGGTGTACACGCTGGCCTGTTAATAAATTTTCTTTAAGACAGACTGATATTAAATAGCAATCGATTAAATTCCTCGCTGGTAATAATCGACGTGTAGACAGAATTACGCAATCCTGTAACCTTTATTATCGTAATACCCGCACAAGGACGTGCGGACAGCTTTATTCCCGATATTTTTATCTACAGACACGAGATTCTCACAGAAATAAATAATCCGCACGCAACGAGCTTCTTGTTACGCAATCCAAAAGGATTACGAATATTACTCGCGTTTAACGCTTTGAAATTTTACTTTGCGAAACTGAACGTCGATCGTCGAAAAAATTTCCCTCCCAAAGCGTCGGCGTCTCTTTCGATACGAACGCGACTTTTCAACCCTTCGATTGACGCGATCTTTCCGGTTTTCTGAATCGCACAAAATCTCGTCAGTATCGCGGAGGATTCTGTTCTGAAAATTCTTACCGCGAGCCAGGAGTTCGTGAGAGAAACGAAGAAGAAGAGGGAGGAAGGCCACCGAGGAGCTGACCGTTCGCCACGATCGCGAGTGCCCCTCGCGAACAGAGGAAATCGGCGAGGAAAAGCGCGGGAGACGCGACGCGCGATTGGTCGGCGGCGATTTCGAGGCGGATTGGCTCTCCCTTCTTCCGTTTCGCCTGGCAACGACCGCGCAAAAGCGCTCCTCGGACGAGCCGCGATAACCGGAGTATCGGCGATTCGCGGCCGTCTCTCCGTGGAGAGAGACGCTTCTCGCTTCTCCTCCCGGTGTCGGCCGGGACCGAACCGAAGTGAATCACACGAGGACTATGCGGCGAGAGAAGCGGCGAGAGAAGCGGCGACTTATCGCGGAGAAGAGGAGAAGAAAAGGAGATCGCGGGGAAGCGGATCTTTGTCAGAGGTTATCTCAAACGCTTCACGGGACGTCGATTTCCCGGGTTGTTAGAGAGACGGAACAACATGCAGACATACGTACGCACTCGCGACAACAATATCTTGAGAGAGAGAGAGAGAGAGAGAGAGGCGACAGGGTGGGAGGAAAAGCAGCGCGAAAATGCATCGACTCCATCCGGAGATCTAACGACGAGAAGGGTGGCGAGTAATTGTTATTAATGAGAATGTGAGGGGAAGAGAGGTGGATCTTCGCGCGACTTGAAAAACAAGATGTTAAGATTGAGAACAGTTTATTATTATTATTATTTACGGTTTTATTTACGGAAAATAAGCACGAGTACTGCCGTACGACGGTGTACGCGTGTTCTGAAATAGCCAACTCCATTGTAGACGAAACGTCAGGATGCGATTCCTTCCTCGCGTAACAATAACGTTATCCCGAGTCGTAAAAGATTCTTTTACTACGCGCTTTATCGAACGAAAATAATGAATTGACTCGTAAAACAGGGAAAAGACGGCTTGTATTTAACTTTTTTATTGGTGACTTGAATAAAGCGTGAGTCTCGTTTAAAAGAAAAGAGGGAGAATAATCGTACATTGGGGAAAGAAGGAAAAGGAAAGGAAGATTCTCATCGACGGGAGCAAAAGCAAGGATGTCGATTTGTCGAAAGAGAGAAAGCGGCTCGAATGGAAATGCAAAACTGTTATCGTCCGAGATGTACCGTCGTAATTTCTCGAATCCCTTCAACTAATCATCCTGATAACGCACGTAAGTCGAGAAGAAGAAGAAAAAATCCAGGCTTGTAAAAAAAATTTCTGATAACGATCTGCGGCATCTCGCGTCGATGATATAATACGCGGAACGTTATCCCTTAAGTCCAAAGAAAACTAACCTTCATTGGCAAAACGCAGTTTGTGGTTTCTTGAACTCCAATATAAATGGAAAAAAAAAATAGAACGAAGTCGTTGAGGAAATAACGACGAACAGATGAAAATGAAAAGAATATTCCATCGTAAGGAAGGATAATTTAAATGTACAAAATTTAATTTGTCAAATTTCCACGAGAGAAGCCACGAACTGGTTGGTTTCTCTCTGACAACGAATGTTTGACGTCGTTTGCTATTTAATTAGTTTCCTCGAGGCGAAGGACTTGATTCAATCGTCGGTACATGATTAAAAGAAAAAAAAAAAAAACGAAAAATTCTCTGCATCTGAATAAAACATTCGTACAAACCGCTTGGTGCCGCTTGATGGCGCAACTAGTTTCAACGTGAGATATCAATCAGCAAACCCTACCCGGAGATAATTCAATCGCTGAATATTAAATAGCAATAATCAAGCATGCACATACGGAGACAGATGAAGTTTACCGTTCAGATAAGGCTCGATCAACACATTTCCGGTGTATTGAAGCTGCAGGAGCATTTGAAGTTGCTCGTGTTCTGGGTCCAAGTTACCGCTGTTGGTCCTCCTCAGTTCCTGCCGCCTTTTCTCAAGGTCGGGTGCCATTAGACCCCCGAGGACCGACGGGCCCGCAGCGATCGTCTCTCCAGTTCTCAAGCGTCCAGTTCTCCTTCGCGCATCGATCGACGACACCCGATCGAACCTCGCGCTTTCACCTCGCACTGGCTCTCTACGCGAACAGGTCGTTCCATGTCCACTGTGGAGGTACACGTGTATCGGAGCTAACTCGATCGTCGAGTCGCTCAGTCACAGCTAGGACTTTGTCTTTTCGACGAGATGTCAAGGACGACCGAATCGAGTTAGAATTTCGAAGAAGAGAAAAGAAAAATAGACGTATGGAAACGATCGAACATCGGAAGGGGAATGGAAGCGAAAACTGCGAGGAAAGTGGTCTGTCTTTCTCTCAAGTGGCCAACACTCTCTCTGATCCAACACAGCACTAACTCTGCGTTACTGCCGCGGGAACATGGACGAGCAAACACAGACGGATCGATAGCACCGTTCGAACGACACATCACCCGATCGCAACGAGTGTCAGACGCGGACTGCCGTTCCTCGTTTCATCGCCGATCGGCCAACCCGGCATGGTTTGAATAGCGAGTAAATAAGCCCCCACCATGGACAGTCACGCAACACGTTTATACGCTCCTGCATCCCCGACCAGCTTCGAATATATCGAGGAGGAAGGTGACCAATCAGCAGCCGCTAATTAAACCGGCTATCTATCGCATCCCGAAGCTACTGGATGCGAGAAGCCCCGACACGACACCACGTCGCGCACCGCTCTTTCCCGGCGAATAATTTTTCACCTATAATTTCGTCCCGCGGTTCGATCGTTTTCGGGGGAAAAACAGACAAACCGCTACGAGCCGGATCTGTAATTGCCCTGGCTGACCGGCCATTGGAAAATACAAAAATTGCACCCGCTCGTTACGGCGGACTCGCGCGTCTAATTTGAAAACCTTCGAAGCCTGTTTTACGACCCTTGCTAATGGCAACATCATTAACGGTATCTTTAATTTTCCCCTCCTCTCGTCCAACGACGAATAAATTTCAAAACAAAAGAAACAAATGAGCATTTTAACATTTTGACATGTTTTAACGCACGGATACACGCGCATTTTGATAATAGTGAATTGCACGTATTTATCAATTTTTGATAAATATTAATGGTAACGGTGTCCTCAGTTCTCCCCCTCCCCCCTTTCTTTTGATCCAACGTTAAATAAATACCAAGGCACACACGCTTCTAGTAATAAAATATTGAATTGCACGTATTTATCAATTTCTGATTAATATCAATGGCAACAGTATCTTAAATTTCAAGACACACACGTTTCTAATAATAAAATAGTATTTTATTATTTCACTGTACTTATCAACATAATTTTCTTTGACAACGTCCGTCTTTCAAAGATTTTTGCAAGATTTCGCTTCGCGAATAGAAGAAAGATCCTTCTTTTTTTTTTTCTAGTCTGGTAAAGTCAGTAATGAATGGTTAAATGAACGAGAGAAAAGCAAATTTGAATATTTAACGCGTCTCGCGTCGGAACAAAGCAACAGGTAGGCACCAAAATGGCCGCGCTCTAATTGGCAAGCTCGGTCCCGAATTGGTTTCGCCCCGAAACGGCGAAATACAGGCGGCTGCTCGTCTTTCGGGAATCGACAGATGTTTGCTCAACGAATAACTGCAGTTAAGTTAGAATTCATTATCGTTCGAATAGTTGCGAACGGTACCGCATTAACCCTTCGCTAGGAGAGCCCGCTAAGAAACGAGCCAAGCCACTCTGCTCACCTGCGGTTCTAATTAGCTGGCAGCGCTTGACCTTTTTACACCAATTTCGCAGCTTGCCGTTGTACGACGAGTCAACGTCGATGGATATCGCAGAGGAATCAAGGACACGAGTGCGCGTGTACTTTTGACGAATTGATCTCCAGGGGATTTTTACTTTTTCTTTCTTTCTTTCTCATTCTTTATCGATTTCTCACGAAGCGAAAATTCTCTCAAGAAAGTTAAACTCTCAGACTGTACTCGCTGTAGTCGATTTAAAACGTTTAACTTGGCTAAACTCTAATTACCGGGCAATTCTCAAGCATTTGCCTGAAACTTTGACGCGATTAAGGTACGCAAATTGTAAAGTAATTGTTTAGTTTAGTTTTTCGATTCTTTCCCCGCGAGATTCGTTTATTCCAAATTAAATCTATGTTTCGGAATAATAAGAACGACGAAAAATGGAGAATGGTATAATTTAATAAAATCAAAATTTCTTCGTTTCGTCGTATTATTCTCAATTGTAATTTTTTTTTTTACGGTCGATCAAGCGTATGATATTTGACCAAAAGTCTATCAGCGACAAGAACAATGAGAGGGAAAAGGTTTCCCTCGAGAATCGATGGTAATAATAGGAATTCCGCTTTCGATCTGGTGGAAATCGTGCAGGGAGGGCTAATCAAAAGAAAACATCTCGTAGACAGCCTTGCAATTAGAACGTTAATGACAGCTGTAGCTCTTGTTACCGTAACTGACGTCAGTGGGAATGGAGAAAATCTCGTGGTTCGCAGGATCGCATATCGACACGCCTGAAGAATCCTCCGAATCTTAATTATCATTCCGTCCATTTCTAACGATTTCAACTACTTTTAATATAAATATAAAATATAAAATATGAAATAGATTGTCGAAATTCAAGACTATCGTCCAGCAACGAGTTTCTATGAAAATTCGTATTTTTCTACACGAGACTGGGAAAAAAGAAACTGGAAGAAAGAAAGAATAAAACCTGCGTGGGAAATTTATTTCCTCGTCTGAACACTTCACACTTGGAGCATTTTTACATCGTCGTGCCCGTTTCGTACATTTTGGGGCATTTCAATTCCCAAATCAAGGATATAAAAAGAAAACGACGTTCTTCGATTTTTACGAAAAGTAAAAAAGTGTCGGTCTCTTCGAATTATTTTACTCTCGTGGCGAGTGTCGCGCGAAAGACTTCTGAAATTACGCAAGGTCAGGACGATGAACTGGGTGAATGGGTCTGTTATCTATTTAGTTAATTGCAAACGCGATTCCACGACGAAGATTAGGAAAAGACGAGAGAGAGAGAGAGAGAGAGAGATCGGGTGAAGTCGTTTACGTAACCTGGCCAACAAAAACATAACTGGACGAAAATGCGCAATCGTGCAAAGAAAAAACGAAATACATAATCGTCCACGAATCAAGGTATATACACTCGAAATAACGACTAAATTATGATAATAAAAAAAAAAATCACGAGTAAAAATTACAGTTTGAAAGATTATAGAAATTTCGAGCGAGTTGAGGCAACTCGTTGGATTTATCGGAGAGCTCTAACAAATTTTCTTCGTTCATTACTTTACAACGGATTTTCTTCGTATTTTATTTTACAACGAAATAGCTAGCCAAAAGCAATGGATTATTTAGTATAGTTGTCCGAAATGTCAGCAGATATTCCAACGCTCACGATTGGCGATACGCCGAAAAACGAGTGGTTCGAGACTAGACAGATTGTTTGTCGTCTTTGGACGACAGCGAAGATTTCGCGATGTTTGGGATTTTATCTATCGAACCAGACAACTTTAAAGAGTCTGTCGATTCGTTTAATCGGCGTCGAAGGTTAACCACTTGCCCGATCTCCGTTTGTCAGAGCTGTTTCACGATGTGAGCATAACGCTCTTGCGTGTTAATCATCGACTCTCATTTTGATTCAAACACGTGGAAACCTTCGTCTTATTGATATTTCTTTCTGATCTTCCTTCTCTGCAAACCTGCTGCACGTGTAAGATCATTCGGTGTTTATTGCATAAAGATAGGTCGCATATTAAAGTAAGTCGTGAGTCAACATTACAGGCGGTGGCAAAAGTTGCTCGTAATACTATTGATTGTTAGATCTCTCTGTGCGTTCAATCGGAAATTTAACGGCGTCAAAAAAATTTCGTGCAGCGCGAAAATTTGTACTCGATCATTTCAGTCAGACCAGAAGAAATTAAATTTTCCATTTCTGAAAATTCTAGCAATCCGCGATTCATTGATTATTAATAAATAAGACTTAATTGTTGCAAGAGCGAGTGTTCGGAAACGATGGCGATTAATAACGAACAGAGATGAACGTTTAATGACCGGGGAGTGGCACAACGACGAAGCAATCTGCATTAAATTGAATATCAGCGATCAAATGACGAAATATCGAGCGATAAAGTTCTCTTTCACGTTCATGCTTAATGTTCACGCACGAGCGACGTTCAACCTTTTAATGAAACGACGATTCTAAAAAAAGGTTCCAACCGAGTTTGTGCTCGATGGAACAGGAACTCCAAACTGCAGCGAACTACGTGTCAAAATCAAGTTACCAGTGTTCACGCAGTCAAACGTTTCCAAACAAATGTTTCGCGTCGCCGCGAAAGAAAACATTTGGAATCGAAAAATCTGGAGGAGAGTCCAGAAAAAATCTTTCTGCTGTGTGAAATTTGGAATGTTCCGTCATTCGTCGGATTTCATCGAAAATCTAATTCTTTTTGGAATATATATTACTATATATATCTACATTATATATAATAAATATAATACAAATTATTATTATATACATATATATATATATCTAATTCTTTTGAAATATATATTATGTACGCATAGAATGTACGGCGTTCGACGCATATATAATACTGTGCTCTGTAGCAAATTAATCTCGAGTATTTATTCACGAAGGAGAGAACTGTCGACAACTAACTTTACTTTAATTTTTTAGTAAAAATTCACGATGAAAATCTCTGATTCACGATTGACTCGCTTCGAATGTTCAACACGGTTCACACATTTCGATTTCCAATTATATCTTAAGAAAATAATTAATTAAGAACATTAAGAACATAATTAATTTCCAAATATCTTAAGAACATAATTTAAACTGGAAAATGAACTTGAACGTTGTTAACGTGCCGATCTGAATCCACGTATCGGAGACTTGCTGCTTTCAACGTGAATGAGAGTCAGCTGGTTCGAGTAAAGTTTGATTAGTATTAAATTGGTAGGATTTTAATTCAATCTCGTCAGAAGCGAGATTTGATTGGACGATTTGATAATTCGACGAATTTGATGAATTATACGAGCAAGGAATGTGTAAGATAGTAAGATCTGAATGAGTAAGATGGTAGATTAATAGTGAGAAGACCATACGTGCCGAGATGCTTGAGCATCTCCTGAAAACTACCTGACTACTCTGCTCGATTATTGCAAACTACTAAACTTGAATAAATTTTGTAAATGGTCTCATATAGTAGTAGATTCCATTGTGTTTTCCCTGGCACGGGATTAGGCAGACAGCTAATTGAGTTCAGATGTGTCGAGATGCTGGTCGGTTCCGTAAGATCGTATTTACTCACTTACGGGCCTAGGATTTTATTTATGTCGAGGACAGCTGCGATAAAGAAACTTACCGAACCTTGGAATTGAGAGTCAGATACGACTACCTAAAACAATGAGAAAGTGCGGTCAAAGGAAATCCCTGATAAATTTGAACATTATTGTCCATGGCTCGATGAATGTTTTTCACGTCACAGTTCGACCCTCACTGTGTATTTGTTCGGAACAAATACAAAGTTACAGGAGGAGATTAAATAACAATGCCCACTATTAATTTGAAAAAAGATTGAGTCATTCTTATATGTCTTACAACTACACACTGTCCTATCAAAATAGGAAAAACATGTGAACAAAGAAATCGTTTCAAAAAATCCAATAATTTCGAAACATATGATAGAAAATTATAATAATAGAATTACACAATAGAAAATGAATGAATAGAATTAAATTAAATCAGAAACGAGAGGCTCTGAATCTGAAAAACAAAGGACGGAGCCAGAGTTTGATGCTCGTACGTCGATTGCTAACGGAGCGGGTGTAGTAAACAAATCTTGAAACGATGTCCATCTGAAAGCAATGGTCAGGACTCGTGACCCCCGGACTTAAATGGTCTCGCTTTAATCGAGTCAGTACACTCCGCTCGCGCTAACGAGCCTATCTCCCCGCGTGCACGTACAATTTTTTCATCCAACACCCACCAATGGGTGGCGAGTGCTTCCGAACTCGCCGTAGCCGGTTCTTTATCGCCGTATCCAGACTAATCTAAAAGCGGATACGCACGCTCCACGCGTTACAGCGCGAACGATCGACGGGTCGCGGGCCCGTGTTTTCGTCGCGATCAAACATTTATTCCAGAGAGAGAGAGAAAGAGAGAGAGAGAGGAAGAAAGCGTGCACTGTCGAAATAGTTGAATCGTCTGACTCACCTCACGTGCGCACGAAAACGTGTCACGAGTTTGTGAAGCTTGTTTCGTACGAGCATCCGATTTCTCCGAAAGTAGTTCGAACTCTCGTTCTGTCGATAATTTGCAATTATCTCAAAGTTTTTAAACTTGCAAGCTCTCGGATCTCTAACTGCTCCAATTTTGGGATCTAAAGTTATTCACTTCTAAAACGGCACCGATCGGTACGCGAGATAACGATTGCCGCTTTGCGATAAAATTTTATCACTGAGAAGAGCATCGTTGTACTTTCTCGTTCGAAAATTGCCGCGATAACTACGAACGGGAGAATAAACTTGCATTCGCAAATGTGGAAACGACGCTTCAGCGTGAATCAATTCGAGCGACTGTGAAAGAATCCTATAATAATGAGGCGATCTTAATTCGTATCGGTCGCGCGAGTGTTACAGATCTTCCGATAGATCTGTTGTCCGTTCGAACAACAACGGGAGGCGATAAAAACCGGGACACGTGCGATAAATAGATTCGACGCGAGGCTCGAGTGTCCACGAGCGAAGGCTAAAAACTCGAAATTAACGTTCTGCCAACGAAAAAGCGTTATCAGCGAATGTATCGCGATAAGAATAAAAGTGAAAAATTCTATCGAAATAAAAGACTATTAATTTCGAGTGCCGTCGGACAATGTTGCCGTGCTTTTATATTTGAAACATTATCCTCTGCTGTCTGTCTTTTAAAACATCTATCCATCTATCGCGTGGCAGCGTGAACGGAAAAAAATTAATTTTATTCGTACTTTGCAAGCTTTTATCGCCATGCTTCGTTCAATACGGGCTATTACGTTTATTCGTCTATTGCTCCGAATGACCGGGAAATAAAATTCTTTGATCGTATGAAAATCCTTCGATCAACGCCTGTCAGCAGTAACACGCCACCGATCAACAGCCCATTGGTTAAATCTTCATTGTCGGGGATCGTCGATCGTGCGCCCACTAATCGGATTTTCTCGCTCAAGTATTAACAGCCAGAATAATACTGAAATATCATCTCGCTATAGTGACTCTAAATTGTCACTATCGTCATTGTTGCCAATGGTAACTCAGAATCACACCTAACAATATCACTTTTAATTAGAACTATCGAAATGATCAATTTATAATTTTCATTAGACATTTTCATTTTTAAAGATTTGAATAATTTTTCGTAAAATATATGAGTAGAAGCTTGTATATTCCATTGTGTGAAACTTTTTCGTCTTCAGCTTCTCTGATGGAAATTTCATGCTTTAACCTCTTGCGCTAGTAACTGGTCCGCGGACCATAACGAGTGACCAAACCGTATACAATATCATATATAGAAATTATATGACTGGATAGATATAGACTGGATAGGGTATGTCACACTGGATAGAAATTACCAAGAAGTAATAAATTTATTATTTGTTTTGCCTGGGTTATAGTTTTAATATACTTAAAACTGAGAAAATATTGTAATTTTGGCCAAATATTCTCGACGTGCGTGGCACGTCATTCCAGCGCGAGAAGTTAATTGTCAGTAGTTCTAGTGTTAATAAGACCTAACCTAACATTAATATCAAAACCTTCGCAAAAGATGACAAACTATAACACGTTGTATCGTAAAGTAGTATGTACGAAAATCAGAGGGAGAACGTATGCAAATTAAAAGACAAAGGGACAAGCGCTCTACTTCCAGATCGTCATCGGTGTAATCTGCGAGAGCGGCTCGCGAGAACATTCTAATTTTACGTAACGACGAACGAGACACCGTACCAATATCTTTTTCCCATTTCGCAACAACGATCCTCGTTCAGAGACCGGGATTCATTGCAAAATAACGTGGCAGCGGAACTGGTTTTAAAAATGGCTGGCTTCAACGAGGAGGGAAACGAGATTGAAACAAGAAATACTGGTTGTCGTTTTAAATTGGACGGCGAATATTGATAACGCTTAACGGGTGATATACAATGGTGAATTGGCAATGTTCCCGGTTCGAACAAATCTCACTCGTTTGTCAATGTTTATCGACTTTGCAATTCTTTAAAAAAAAAAAAAAAAAAAAGATCAAAATTATCGATTCATCAACGATTTGTTCATCGTTGATATAACTCCGGTCTTAAAATATATCGGAATCAGAATGAAACTTGACACCTTCGTTCGACCGGATCGAGTACCGATTATTTTCTCAAAAAAGATACGATCAAGCACGTTTCAGCAATTTCAAAGATATCAAAAACTTAAAATTGAGATCGAATAAAGTTCGCGAGAGAAAATGGCCCATATCCAAATTAATCAAAAAATTGCAGAACGTTCCTTTTTCATCTTAATTTATTTCGCGAATCTAATTTACCTGTTCATCTCTCAAACCTCGTGACACGTGTGTTAACAGGTTCCAATTCTAATTACGATTTCTGTTCGCAATACTGCGAAATGGCTTCTGCACGGAGATTCGAATTACACATTTTAACGTGTAAAGAGAATTTGGAAAAGAAAAAGAAAAAATGCTCGATACATTGGTATGTTTTCAACAGGTGCTCTTCGAAGCGGAATGAATTTACGTCGGACGAGTCATCGAGGAGCACACGTATGCAGACACAGTCGTTCAGAGGCTCGGCAAATGACAGTGCGAAGATCGCTGTCTTGCTCGAGGAAGCACGGCTGAACACGATTAGATAATCGGCAGGCTGACGCGATCAATTAATGCGCAGACATAAACGTGGCACAATTTCTGGCATCGATCGTGACGTCAAGGAGACATCGCTGCAACACCGACGACAACTTTAAACACGCAACAACTTCCAGCTGGTTTTCCTGTAAACTATACGAAGAACAAAGAGTCGAAATTTTCGATTAACTTTTCCTTGATGGCTTATTTGCATGTTCAAATGGAAAGAAAGATTCCAATTTTCTGATGTTTGGTGGAAAACGAACAATTTATACAATAATTTATTGTTGAATTTATGATTGTGAGTAATTAAACTGTTCTCGCAGAGTCCCAGAAAAATACTTTAATCTTTATTTGCCTTTTTCAACGTAACTAATCGATTGATCAACTCCACGAGCAAAAAGATTTATCAACTGTCTCGTGAAACGGGGAATTTTTCAAAATTTCAAATTTGACAATTACAGATTAAATTCAGCTGTACGACATAAAGACATCCCCTTGTTCGTACATTTGCAAGTGAAATCGAAACAAACGCAAAGTGATTCCTCTGACTTGAAAAGTCTTGAAAAATCGTGTTCGTTGTTCTTCGAACGAAACTTAATGAGCGTTACGTGGCGTTTCCCGCAGCCATTATCCCGAATCATAATCTGATCGTTACGAGCGATCAGAGCGATTATACCAGAGCATAAGACGCATGAGACTAGACGCACGTATCCATAACGATTTTTAGGACGCATTTATCGCAATATCGATAGTATTGTTGTTCGAAGTATCATAGAAAAATTTTCACATTCTCATATCCGTAATTTCCGGTATAAGTATCACATTTGCATGTACGTACGTATCGTGATCAGTGCGTGGACACTTGGAATAGATGAACCTATTAATTGTAGGAAAGCCGCGAGATAAACTATTTCCAAGTAATGTTATTATTCGATGCAACGTACAAAACGCTTAATGAGCGATTACTAATAAGTTGTAATCGATAGGAGAAAAAAAAAAAAGAAACGCGGAGCGGTCGAACAATTGCATAATAACCGGCGATTCTATGCAACGAAGTTGTTGCAAAGATAACAGTGACGCAATCGCGAGGCGAGTTTCCCAATCGCGGCAATGAAATTAATTTTGCCAACTTCTTTGTTACGATAAATTCCTACGATATATGAAACGTAAGTTTCTCGCCTCTTTTTGTTATAAAAAAAAATATCTGAACGACGTGAAGGAAAGAATAATTCGACAATTTTTAATACTGATTTTACTTCATTAATATCAGTCTACTTGATTTCCAAAATCGATTGAAGTCGTGCAGAATTTTAAGACTGCTGCTTAAAGAGGGAATTTGCTCCCTGCAATCTGCGACTAATTTTTGGGATCTTGGGAAAAAATTCTTCATTCACAGGCGAGGAGAATCATTGCCGGATTTCCCCGCTTACAGATGAAAAAAATCTTAACACAATGCGTAATGGTACAGCTATTAATACAAATAGTGACGCATCAGCCACGCGCTCGGATCTTTTTCAGTAATCGCAAGTAACTGTTTTAAAATTTCAAATAAATCGGACAAACTTGGCCAAGTGAAAAATAACTACACTCCTACATAAAAGTAGTAAGAACAGACTCGAAGCAATTATACGTTCAATCGCGTCTTAAGAAAGATTCGAAATTAGGTACGTATCGCCGCTCGCGATAGAACGATAATATATTAATATTATATTGAAGATTTTATCAAAATAGAGAAGTCGCAATTTAAAGTTGATCGAAACTCTATTAAAAAAATAGGATTATTAAAACATGAATAAAATATAAAATATACTGTTAAGAAATAGGATTATTAAAATATGAATAAAATATAAAATATAATATTAAAAGATAGAATTATTAAAATACGAATAAAATACAAAATATATTATAAAATATACTATTAAAAAATAGGATTGTTAAAATATACTGACGCTTTCCGAACGCGTTAGAATCCCCGTTTCTTCGTGGTCAAATAGAACTGTAAGATTTCCAGGTTTCACCGTGAACTCGACCTTGCGACACAACGACGAAGCGTGTGTGCACGAGCGTCCACGAGGTGCTCGCACATAGGTGCTGTTTAAAAATCGCGTGCACCGCGGATATGTGAAAAGCGTGCGACGCAAGTGTGTACGAGGCGTCATACGCGAGCGTAATAATGTTGAATGAAAACTGGCGCGTATGCACCGTCTCGTATGCACGAAAGCGAGAGATTTGAATATAAAAGACTCTGCGCGTGTAATGATATCGTTGCGGCACGTGTGGATTACACGTTCTTTATTTGAAATGGAAATTAGTTGGCAAACCGTAGTAGGAAACCGGTAGTAGCTGTTGCATGAGATGGCTTATTTGACGCAGGATTATTCGTTTCAGAATATTTCGACTGAATATTTGATAGTCACATCCGCGTCGAACAACATGGTTCCTGCAATGCGCCACGTTACTTTCTTAGGATTCCTTTCTCCTTCCGACGAGCCCGATTCGTGATTGGGAAACTCGGTGATTCACGTTTCTATTTCGAACTGTCTTATCTAAATTTATGATAATTTATGATAGAGCGCAATAGTTCGTTAGCAACGTCTCACAATGAGTTTTACAGTTTTCGTAGCAAACACGATAAAAGATCTTTACCCAGAGAGCGAGAGAGCGAGAGAGCGAGAGAGAGAGAGAGAGAGAAAGCATTAGTTTGCATACGCTTTTTGACCAGGACAAAATCGACTCCACCCTGCCGCTCGAAGGTCGAGCAAATATTGGAAAGACGATAGAAACTTCTAGGGCTCTCCAATCGTCCGAAGAAAACGGGAAACTGATCGATATAGCCTCGAACAGATTAAGTATATCAACCTCGATCTAGAAAACAGTCTACTATCTACGCGTACGATGGTCGCCGAATCAAAAATCGGTTCGATTTAACAAGAAGGAAATATCAATTAGAATTGAAATAGCGGCTAGTCTAAAATTCAATTCAATGAAAAAGAGTTTCAATTCTTCGAATGCGACGTTTAATGTCTCGTCGAGTGACTGATGAGTTCAACTCGCAAGGTTCCGCTCGTAATCCGGCTGTCGTTGGATAATTAACAATTTCACGCGTGTGCGCCGATCGAGGCGAGAAAGATTCATTTCAAACGTATTACGAATTAGAAGAAAATGGCATGGGACAAAGTTGTGAGATGAAGTCTTCGCAGTGAGAGATCGATCTTGATCCGCAGCAACGGATCCAAAACTCAATCCACGGAAGAGAAAGCAATTATAAACCTAAAGCGTTCGATTCTCTCTGGCGCTCTTCCATTCGCTGCAAACCGAAATTGACCAACCGCCGCCCTCGTCAATCGAGAGAGTCCTCTCTCGGGAGGGAATGATCGTACGAAACGAAACCCGAAAGAGAAACCATGGGGGAAGCTGGATGTCAAATCTGAAACAGAAGGGGGTGGCCGATGCACGCTCGGGGTAGGAAAAGCACGTTCCCGATCCGTAACGAAGCCATAGGTCCAAAAGGGGTTGCGATGACGCCACAGCGACGATGAGAGGGACGGCGCGCGAGATTTCGCGCGTGAGTGTACTCGAAGAGGAGCGATCGACAGTCTCGTTCGGCTCGTTGAACATAAATCTCGTCTCCCGGTTGGACGATGACCCGTACCCGCTTATTTATCGTCACTATTCTCTCCGTTACGGCTTAACGCTATATGACGGCTGACTGCTATAGATTCCAGCCTAACTTTTACCAATGGCCGAGAATTAACAACGTGCGTATCGTACGTAAATGGGCTACGACTGGGTCTCGCGTGAATTTTTGAACTTTTTGATGGTTTATACATTTTTGAACGTTGTATTATATATATATATATGTATGTGTATGTATATGTGTGTATGTATAAATACATACATATATATTCTGTTGTATTTTGTATATATATATATATATATATTTTGTACCTTTAAGTTTTCTATAAATATGCACAATCCGCTAATAAGTTAGTAATTAACAATCCACTGGAATTGATCTCTTCCAGTGTATCGCGTCTTCTTTACGAAATATGTTTCTACCTATTTAACTATTTAGTTAAAAAGACATTTCATGTTTAACTTTTACAAGATATTACGCTAAAGTACAGCGAAAGGGTATCGTTAAGTTTCACAACATTATCTAGTTATTCATTTAAAATTAATTGTCAATGACATTCACCTTGTGAATCATTCTAATTATTCCGAAATATCTTCAAAGATAGAAACACGGTCACCGTAAAATCAACGAAAGTACAATGGTCTCTTTTTATCAAGACGGTACACACCACGAGTTTCGTCAAAAACAACCCACCCGTATTACTCAAAGCAAATTTCGCGCGAAGACCGTCCCCAGATTTCCACGCATCTGCGTCACCCTGGTCGTTCGTACGTGTATTTGCGACAACACCTCATAGACCGCGCAAGTGACAGAGTGGTTCGTCTATTTGGCCTGTTAGCAATCGTTATCGACACGACACTGCCAATAAATTGTTTTCAACTGATAAAGCTATACATCCCGGTCGATCGAAATTCCTCAATTCGACCGAAAACGGGCGATCGAATCGCTCGCGACCGAGTGAAAGCCGCCGCGGATTCGAACGTGAATTATTCGGCGCCGATATCTCCGTTTCGATTGATTTAATCACGTCATTACGGATTCCTTTCCTCTCCTCTGTACGACACCATGAAAAATTAATTGACTAATTGATTCGAGCACGTCACGCAATTGGGAATTCATTTTGTCAGATTGCGTGGAAGAGGCTAATATATCTCTCTTCTTTAAGTTGAAGTCAATCGAACTTGGCGGTTGTTAAAAGTGACTTGGATTCTCGACGAATCGAAATCACGGGAAAGGGAAAGGCTGATTGTTGGGCGAATTTCATTCTCAAAAGAGTCGTCGCTGCGTTTGTACGACGTCAGACAGTCCATTCTTATCTTTCTGCAAATAACGACAGCGATTACCTGAGTTACGCGGTGCGTGCGCTGATGACTTTTATTGAAAAATAGTTGCAAAACACATCTAGGAAATTACCGCTGGCATTAATGAATCCTTACTTACTGCGAGAAAGATTACTTTGCAATAAATCATGCGGCAACGTCTACTTTGTTTTAACTCGCGACTTATTCACGACGTAAATAAATAACAAAAAAGTCTTTTGCGTTCGTTTAAATAAATCTGAATCTCGCGGGCTTCCTCGCTGGATCTACCAGTCTCGAACAAATTGAAATTCTAAATCTAAATTGTCTTTAGGCGTCAACGCTTCATGACTGAACGTGTCGTCTTCATCGAGCTTTGTACGAACCTTTTAAAAGCATTCGACATTTGTAAAATTTTTTTCATTAGGCCTAAAAAATTTGCTGGCACGAATTAAAGATATGAACAGCCGATGATCTTTGAAACGAACTTTTACGTTAAAAGTATATTTTTCGTTGATAAGTCGAATTGAAAGGAATGGAAAGCCAATGACTATAACGTTGCTCGAAGGCGAACGGACGTCGGCCATAGTGGTTCGCCGGCGAACGATAAATAATCGAAACGAAATTATTACGGATCATTCGCTAAGCCTTCGTGACGAGAATTGAATAGTCGCAATAATTTTCTCGGACTGTACATGATTTATCGTTAGGTGGAACGGCCTGCTATCGCTCCGTGGTTCTCACACTATTGCGCACTCGTCGAAACTCGCTGATAACGAGAACAATAGTCCGCGGAACGGGGGGGAGGCGACCACTTTTTCCCTTTCTCTCTGTCTTCCAGGCCGCGTATCGAATTCTTTGTGAACGTTAAAATTACTTTGTCTCGGATCGAAGTGACCCAAAAGGTCGATCAGTCGCTCGACTTCGTCCGCGCGACGCGCGCTTTCGCTCTTTTCGAACGGACGAATTAATATCGAAACGAAAATAATTGCGAAAAACGAACGAATTAAATGACCATGTTTGAATTCTTTCGATTGGGGTGAACGATGGCTCGATATCTAAAATGTATAAATATAATACATATAATATATATATATATATAAAATTATAATATTACAAACGAAAAATGAAAGAATAATGATGGATTTGCAAAACGAAAGAAATGACATTTTATTGAAAAACAAGATTGGTAAAAACACATATTCTGAGCTCAATTTTTAATTTCTCATCCGACTGTATCGTTTCATTTATTCATAATCTTGCACTGTTAGATTTTTTTCTTTTATATTTGGTATTCATCTCTAAAATAATATTTACACACTATCAATTTCACGATGAGTCAACCGGACCCGACAATCTGGGAATGATGGCTCACTTGTTTTTTTTTTTTATAATGACAACATTTCATTATGAAAGGGTAATCATAATCTCTAAACACTATATTAACACACTGTATTTCGAAGGAGTCATTACTTTCTGGTTAAAGAATAAGCAGAAAATTTTTCAGACTATTCAATCGTACACGTTACACCTAACTTGCCACATTTTTCAAACGAAAACGACCAAATGGCATAACAGAATATGATAATAAGATACGATATACCACTAAAAGAAAAAGTGAAAATTGACATTTAACAATCTATTATATATAGTGAGATCAAACTACTTCATCCGGAATTACCCTAATTTGAATTTGGGTCTTCTAAAATTTATGTTGCAAGTTACTAAGGTTAATAAATTTTTTTGTCATTAATCGCTATAATCTTTTTTATCATTAACGCTATAATCGTTGAAAAATCACGCAACATCACGGAGTATGCGGCACGTTCGATGTTGCAAATTTTAATTCTACAAGTAAATTTTGTGAATAATTTATGCAAATAATTTACGTCAAACGCTTTCCTCGCAAACTGGTTTTGAATAAATCACGAGACATGTGTTCCATGTATTTGAAACATTGATGCATTTGTAAACACGCGGTGATCTATCGTTTTTCCAGAGGAACGCGCAAGAAGTTTCGCAATTAATTAATGTTCATGTTTCCTCGAGACCTCGCGCGATCTCACCTCTCACCTTCTACGTTCGAGCATTGCTGTTGACGCATTTTCCTGTCGTTCGCTCGAAGAATGCGTGTCACCGCTCGACAAGTCAACGTGTCATATTTAATTGCTAGAAGCGCGTTCAACTTATTCACAAGTAACGGCACGAATTCGCACGAGACTAGATATAAAAATTCGTTTAATTTAATTGATCCAGACAAACAGGAACTTTTTATCCAAGGCTTTTCTTTAACAGTGTTGTAAAAATATTGAAAATGTCGCCAGAAACGTGTTAAACGCGTTGCCAAATTGAAAGATGGACAATACATAAAATCGATTCATTTAATTTAATTGATCCGAACAAACAAGAACTTTTTTTATCTAAGGCTTTTCTTTAACAGTGTTATTCATCTCGTGACCATCAATATTGCAAAAATATTGAAAATGTCGCCAGAAACATGTTAAACGCGTTGCCAAATTGAAAGATGGACAATACATAAAATCGATCAAAAAGTTTCATCATATATCCCAATATAAGACTGTATATCTCGCGTAATTTTTTCTACCACTTGAGGTTAAAAATACTTTGTTAAAAATATCCATCCTTCCAAGAGTGTATTGGTCAATAAAATCGGGTCAGTAAAATAATAAACTGCGAGCTGCTGATTACTTTTTTTTAAATGAAAAAAAATTCATACATCATCCCACCATTCGACTCGTAATATCTGGCTAATTTAACCAAACAAGTAAAGAAAAGAGAGAGACAGAGAGAGAGAGAGAGAAAAGATAAAGAAGAAGATGGCGCGTGAATAACTCGCTCCCATCGTTTCGAGCGCGTGCAACTATATTTCGCAAGCATCGGATTGTTTCTTCTGCTAGCGCCAGAAACGTCTAATCGTCTCTGCCACGTTAATTTATTTCCGCCTCGAATTAATTGCCCGCGATAGTGGATTCGACGATCGTTGCCGCAATCGTGCTTGGAGAGAACGCGACACTCGACGTCGACCGCACGATCCAACCGGAGAGGACGCTTGGCCGATCTTTCTTCGCGCGTTTTCACGTCTCGAGACACGTCCGATTCATCGTCGGACTTGCTCGCGTTTGCATAACTTATCGTCGAAACGAGACGGTGTGAATAGGGATTAACGGTGAGACTAGAAAAGCAGCAGCAGCATCGGCGTCGTTAGTATTAGTTATTATATCTGGCGACCTTCTTTCGCTTCCGATCGCTCCAACCGCCAGCTCGAGGAGCGTCTCGACGATCCTTCGTCTATTTTACGAGAGTTGATATCTATGCAGGAAGCACGCTCGCCGAGAAATTGGAACTCGTTTAATTAGCAGCGGGCTCAAAGTGCATGTCGATGATCTCACGAAGAGAGGAAATAACAGACTGAGGCGTTGTGTGTAAATTTTTGCCGGAGACAAAAATTTTCTTACACTTGGCCCCCTGTTATCCCTAGTGTTATCCCTCGTTCGGCGTGCATTAGCTCGGGAATATCAACGTAATTTTAAGTAGCTAAAGTAAAGCCAGACAGATTCTCTCTGATTATCACCTAGGTATTCTGATTTAACGACTAAATACGCAGTAATGAACGTGGCGAAAAATAAGAAATTTTCCTTTTCTTTCGACGCAGTGATCGCATTAATTTCCACAGCATCGGCTATTGTTCCATCGCACGATCTAAGGGTACATACCTGATCCTCATCTCTCTATACGTACCTGAACTATCGCGCAACGATTCGCTATAGGAAGTTACAAGACGCTCTGCCCACCTGCCAATCAAACGACATGTGATTCAAGTACAATGTAAAGAGGAGAGGAAAAAGAGAAGCGATTTTTCTTTTTAATTGTTACGCACTGACGACGCAGACTGGCCGTAGCAAGTGAAGCCGTAGCGAGAGGACATTAACTGCTCGTATCGAGAAGCAAAATTGATCGGACAATGCGACAGCGACCTGTGTCTTAGGAAAATTCATCGAAATGGCACGGGAAATGGTTGGAGCCGAACTTTAATAGACGTAACGTTAGTTCGTAGTTTGCTAGCAACGATTCGCGACGAGTCTGCCAGGAAAGCATTTTGGATCCCGTCCATGGCCCGAGTGATCAGCCAAGGGGGTCGTTCGATGATAGCTTGGGACGATAACTTGGAGAACTGCGGCACTCGAGAATCGGAAGCGCGGGAATTAATTGGATTTCGATGAAGAACTGCTGGCAGCGTAACCCAGTTTGTTTTTGAAACTTCCCGGTCGGGAACGTTCTACTTATTGTTCGGTGGAGCTAGCTGGATGATCTGCAATGTCCTTATAAGGGAACGCCGTATAAAGTCACACGCCGCGTTTATCCGCATAAGCGATTCAGATGTGAGATCGAAAGATTTCATCTGTTAAAACTCGAGACCTTGTTTAACTCGCTTTACCGTACAATTTATCGTACAACAGGTCTCATGCGCAGGTCTCATTTTTCTAATTATTCTCGCAAAGATGTATGAATTTACATAAATGTCCGCATCGTGCGAGACAATCTCCATAAAGTACGTGTCGTTCAACGAACTTTGATTTTGTAGATTTTTTTATAATACGATCGACAATCAGACATTTGTCTGTAAGTAATTTGTTTCTAAGCTTCTTTGCTTACAGGTAGTCGGCAGATTCGTCGATTTCGATACGGAAGAACGTGAAACGAAACCGAATGAGATTTGCCCTGTGAATGGCAACAGACATCATCGGGAACCGATCAACGTTGAAACATCCCCTGGCCGTAAATTAACAGGTGGCAACGCATTTAAACGCTCCGTTTCGTAATCATCCCCAGGCTGAACGTGCCGATTTGTTACGACACGCCAACGGATTTTGCGTTATGTAAAATGTCAATTAATACACGGCCGGTACAGAATACACTCGCTTAACCGGTAAAGGCTTAAAAAAGGAAAAAAAAAAACTAAAAAAACTCGCGTGTTTCTTCACGGGGATCTTCGAGAACAGAGCTTCCACATACTGAGAGTCAACATCAGTTTGAGAATCCGAGTAACATCTCGAGTAGTATTTAAATATTTGACCAAAGGAATTAGACCCTTTGGATCGAAAGGGAAGTTATCTCTCCAAATATTTGTCGAGCAAATTTGACGATTTTTTTCTTTTTTTTTTTTTTATTGAAAAGCTGCGCGACACGCTTCTTCTTTGGCAATTTCGGGGTGCAAACGCCGAAAAGTCTTCGACTTTGAAATTAGGAATGATCGACGCTGTAACGTGACGTATAATTGAGAAAATCTCAACAATGACAAGCTTCGTCGAATGTTTCTTTTTTTTAGAAAGTAATACATTTAGTAGTTGGAAGTAAAACTCACGATACTATAAGGGGCACCCATAAATAACTGTACAAAATTTTATTTTATTCAAGACTTGATACAGTTTTCATCTGTAATATAATTTATATAATTTATATTATATTATATAAATGTTAAATTATTGTTACTAGATGGCAATATTTTTTTAAATTTGAAAAAAAACGACATTATCTATGGGTACCTTGATATAATAAAATCAATAGTACACTATAAAAAAAACTAGTTACATTTTAATTTGAACATGAGTACGATATAAAAATTTGAGAATCATGGCAAGGTTAAAGACGGGGCCAAAGTATCTTCTATCCTGGTCATTCAATTTTTCAACATGCGCGGAAATCGAAATAAATTTTCACGCTTTTGATACTTCGAGGACGATCTTGAGACCGCTGTACTCATGGCCGTTTAACGCTTCTTTCGACGTCGGTCGCAAATGGGAGTGTCGGTGACCCGAGTCTATCACAGTTAAAGGTAAGCGTCGTCTCGTCATCCGTATTATCGCACCTGGTGGATACAATTATTTTTAAGGCTGCGACGCGTCAACGACCCTGACGATCAATTAGAAACCTATTTCTATTAACGCAATTTTGTCCTTTATCGTTTATTATACAATCGTTACGACATACTGCACTGTCCATCGCACTATCGGGCCCAATATTGTTGCATTTCGTTATGTTATCGTATTGTTATGGATCATCAAACTGACATCCGTGTTTGAAAATGAGGAAAATCATTGTTAGCTCATTTTGAATAGAACAATGTTCGTCTGCGATCGAAATCAATTACTCGTGAAAGAATGTTATACTTGAGGATATATCTTTCAATTGAAAGGACGTTTCGAGAAAAAAATTTCCTAAAATGATAAATTGTTGAAGACGATGAACTCAGACATCTCTCAGAAACAGACGCTCCTGTCTCGATTCCTTTGTAAAAACTATCAAAACTGTACTATCAGACAACGCAAGATACTACTTGCGGACGCGTTTGAAAAAGAAAGAGTTCTACAAAAATCATCGCCAAGATGGTTTGCTGATTTAATCAATTCGATGAATTGGTGAGAGCAAGTTTTCAACAGTGAAATATTGAAATGATCAGTCACAGTCTTCATGTTAACCATCATGTTCGATGTTGCATTCAGACAATATTGCACTTGAACAAGTATACTAATTTATAGAATAAAGATAAGAATAAAGCATGTTTCTATGACTATGATAATAATTTAGGAAGAAACAACTTCTTTTCCACAGAAAAGAATAATTCCTGAGAAGATTTAATAGAACAGAACAGAAATATCCGTGAATATCGCTTTTCTCATTCCATCTTTTGTTCTTTTATGCTCTTACTGCCCACCTATCAATTATTTTCGTAGAGCCAGCTATTACCGCGATGACGAGGCAAAGCGTCTTTAAAATCAAAACGAAAAACATCGTCGAAATTAACGTCGATGTTCAATTACGAAAGAAGCTGCAAGAAGCGACAACATTTTCAAACCAAACGCGTTACCAGCGAATGCCAACTCAATCGAGGATCCTGGGAATTTACTCGGCCACTTAACCAGTTTGCAAGAATTCAGCCATTTTATCAATTTCAGGAAACCGATGTTGCGAGTAGGTGCCTTGCAACAGTTAAATCATCGCCTCGGATTAGAGGTTAATCTAGCTTATAAATCCAGGATTTTCGACAGACGCTAGACAAAAGTACAATAATTGTCAAACGCTGTGCAACGCTATAAAAAACACTTTGTCAAGAAATTACTTATTTTTTAAATAAACACTTCGCTTTTTATAAGACTTTCGCATCCGATTTGTAAAATTTCTGGCGACGAACTAAAAACACTTTTTTCACGTTCTTTTCTCGGGGCTCATTTTTGTTTTCATTCTTTTCTCTGCAAAATTTCCGATGCAGAAAAGATACGAAAAACATTCGGAGACAAATATCGATCGACATCGGGATCACGAGGATCGGAATTAACAGACGATACAGTTGCTCGATAAAAGCGGGAGTCGGCGGATTAACTCGGACGGATACTCCAAAAGTTCAATTTTTCGTTCGTCAAGCGAAATCGTTGGTCAACGTTAAAAGGGAGCCAAGAACGCTATAATCGTTCCCATTTGGCCAGAGGAGCCAGAAAAACTCGAGCTTTTCTAACGACTGCAATTGTCTTTATTAATCCGAGTCAACAACGACTCATCTTCATCTCTGTCCTGGCGATCCGTTGTTGCCTCTGGAACGTTTCGCTTCTGAGTAATCTCGTGTAACGTAACACGTTACACGGCGCGAATCTCTTGTCAATTAATTGAACCCTTATAAGCTGTGTCGAGTGACCGAATGAATCATTTTGCTACTACACAAATTCACGCGAAATTTTCTTGACGACGCGGCAGAAGAAGGTTGGCGCAGTGAAGACTAGAATTAGATTTAGAGTTAGGGGTTATTTAATTTGACGTAACAAGAACGTCAGCTAATTAACGCTAATTTTAACAACCACTAATTCATTTAGATAGCAATTTTCATCGGTAGGTTCTACTAAAAATTAAAAAAAAAAAAAAACAGAATTTGATGTACAAACGATCGAAATAACAATAACTACGAACAAGCAAAAAGTAAGAAGTAGAAGTACGAAGTGCGTAGATAAATAATAACACGAACAATCACGGAAATATGTTATAATTATGTATTGTAACAAGTACATAATTTAAAACTTGTTATAATTATTTGTTCTTTGAGTACATAAATTAAACTTGTTATAATTATGTACATTACTTGGCTGTCGCTAATCGCTGAAAATCACATACAACGCCAGAACAGGGTCACCCCGAGGGTCATCGTACGTAATGAGCGTCATTAAGACCAACGAATATCTAGAATCATCGACAGACGTAAAATCATTTGGACCGTCCGAAATTCTGACATACATTCGAGTGTACAACGAAAGCGAGGTTTTTCAAGGTGGTTCGAGCGGAGTTACCGGTCGGACAACCGAGGACGCTACAATATTTCATATTTTCTCTTTGCTCCGAGTTCCGAGTTGCTCATAAATTCCGAGAAGGTAGTGGCAAGGTCGGTCGGAACGCGTTTCACGAATACGAAAGAGGGACAGTTGGAGGGTGAGTTGGTTGTTTATGAATGACACCAAACGTAAACTGGTTTCCCCTGGCTCGTTCCTTTCGGATTTAAAGGGGTTACTTAATGCCTGGCGTCGAGAGAGAAGACCGTCACTTTCACGGTTAAGCTAGAAACCGCAAACCAACTCAACTCCCGAGGCTATCGATGGTATCGTTTCCAAACAGACGTACACGCAGTTGAAACGCTGAAACGTTTGGCGAGGCAAAAGAGTTACTTTTTTTTTTTTTTTGCAAGAGCGATTCAAACAGATTTCGGGTCCACAATGGAGTTTTTAACCATATGAAAGTCACGGTCGCACCGACAGACAGACACGCTTTTGTAAATATTTCTAGAGAGACACAGTTTTATAATTCGTTGTGTAATAGCTGTTATACGAGTAGATCGCAGATATTTATGTAAATTCACATCTTTGTGCAAACGAATAAAACTATAAAAGATAAAAATATAAATGAAAGGTAAAAAAATTCGTTCATACGCTATTTTACACGTACAAATTTTCTACAAACGTGTAAATATCTACGTATAGATATTTAGATGCTCCCCTCTCTCATTCGACAGACTTGTTTTTACTGCAAATAACGTAAATGGTATAATGTAGTATCGATTTATTGAAAGTCACAATAACGTCAATCGTCGGTTCAGGTGAACACGTGCATCACGATCGATATCGCCGAATGTATAATTGCAGAGGCGTTGCAGAACGAAATGGAACGATTCGCGTGTATATATGTAAACAAATGCAAAAAAACCAAATCGCCTGACTGAGCTAGTGGGAGCCCGCTCGTGACGCAAATCTATCCCCCTGGTGGCATTCTCGCGATGATTTCATGCGCATTCGTGATTTATTCGATATATTCAATCGGCGTGGCGGCGAGAGAACCGGTCTCTCCTCGCGGCGAGCGCGACGAATCGCACATTCTGCCGGGCAACATAATCGGACGAACGTGCTTTCTGTCGTGACAACAGTAGCGGAGAATCGTCGTGTCGGTTTTATTGATAATCGGTTCAACGCGCTGGAAACCGAGAAAAAATTCGAACGGTTACGTAAACGATCGCGCTTCGTGCGCAAACATGCCCTCAACGTCGATCGATCTCATTGGACTGCGACACATGGAACGTTTCTGTTTTTTAGGTCGCGTCGGATGATAACTTTTTATCGTCATCAACGATCGTCCCCTCGAAATTTTCGATCGAATGAGCCCCGAAATTCGGACCTACATTTAGTAGTTGGAAGTAAAACTCACGGTACTATTAGGGGCACCCATAAATAACTGTACAAAATTTTATTTTATTCAAGACTTGATACAGTTTTCATCTGTAACATAATTT
>KQ435803.1:2063150-2074406 GCA_001276565.1 Melipona quadrifasciata
AAGGCCGAGGAACCATCAACTGGCTATTTTATTACGAGAAGGAAAGTTTTCGTGTAAACTTCGCCCCGGTACGGTTTTTCTTATATTTTCAAATACTTCCAGCGATGATATATATAATATGAACAAAATTAAGGCCCCTAGCCACGGTATCCATACGAGCATAGAGGAATCAAATGTCTTTCTTTCCTTTCTCTCTCTCACATTCTCACTTAAATACTACACATTTTGACAAATAATTAAGTCATCACAGAAGCATCATATTATCATATTCAATTAGACTACATATTTTGTGAATGTTCTTGTTCAGTTAGCGCAGTAATATTACAATGATCGAGTACAAAATGTTTTTAAAGTTTTCAAGCCTAGTATAAAGCACTATATATTATAAATGTGCTTACATGTTGGCACATACCATACACATATAATTATCATATATGGTATGTGTACACACATATGGTCGCAATTACCACTTAAAATCTAATTGTAGCGATAATATTCTATCATTATTCTATGAATAAAAGCAAACTTTTACGAACAAAACACTAAAAGCTATGTAAGAAAAAATGTAATGAAAATTAAAGAAATCATTAAAGATACAGAAGTTTAGAATATTTGACTTCGATTATTATTGTTATGATTATTTTTAATTTCAAATTTAAATAGAATAGTTTTTTTCAATAGGGTAATTAATTAAACAACACCATAGCCATAAAAAAAAAGGAAATATACTGAAACAAGCATTATAAAAATTATAAAATATTAGTTGCTTCAACATACATAATTGATTACAAACGTATAGGATATTTTTAATGCCATTTTCTAGAAGATCCACCATCGTATAAGTGGTAGGCACGTTACAACTCAAAATACTTTACATGTCGTATCTTTCAACCGAGGTTAGTACGTGTATTCGTATATATTTAAAATTAAAAAAAAATGTGTATAGTTAGATAAAGGCAGTGATATTCTTTGCACAAGTAGCAAGTGAGAAAAAAAATTGTCTAATTTTCCATAATATAAATGTTTTTTTTAATCATCTTGAATGTTTTATCTAGCTACATATTTACCTTTCCATTCATTGTAATAAAATAAGACTGTTAAAATTGCAAAACCCTCCAGCTAATATTAACCCTTTCGCGACGACGAAACTGGTCACCAGTGCGCCATCGATGAACGGGTCATCGTGCCATTAGTGCAAACTGTACGCGTAAAGAGTGCATCATTTTGTGGACACCGGATATATCCGGCGGTAGCCACTATAAGTCATTTTATGGATGCCAGATATTCGGCGTTAGGCGTGAAAGGGTTAAATCGTTTTTTCCTTAATTTTCTTCCAGCAAATGAAAATGGCACAAAGCGTAATGGAGTCTCGTAAAGCACAACAAGTGCAACTCCTTAGTTTATTTCAAAGTTTAAACACGTAACTCCGATGATCAGTAAGTGACTCTGCAAGCCAGTAATCAAATCCCGCTCTCCTCTTTCCTCGATTCAGTACCGATGAAAAGATATTTTAACGAGGATCGCGATCAAGAATGATGTTATATTTATCCAGAGCTGGCAGTTTCCTTTTCAGCGGGCAGGGCAGATTGCTCGGACAGAGCTGCCTTATTCTGTCTTACCATCTCTGCACGCCTCTCCTTTAGAACAAAAGAAAAGAAAGATTTGATATTTTAAACCATAAGTTTAAAACGTTCAACTATTCTAAAATAAAAATGTTTAAATGTGTCATGCTAGAACGGATATTAAGCTAACATCTATCAGGTATATTTAGTAGCCCATAAATGCAGGGTCATGCTGAAAAGAAAATGTTTCAAATAGATATATAATTGTACGTAATACAACTAAATCCCTATAAGGAATATTCTCTGCAACATAACATAGTAAAGCACAATTAAAATTTATTAAAGATTCTAGTGATAACCGTAGCCTACTAAAATTCATAGAAGTCATACTGAAACTCAATCAGCGAAAAGGATATAAATAAGCCAACATCTGATGATGGTAGGAGATGAGAGACAATATTGAATCAACAAAAAGAGGGCGAAATTACATGCTGGCGAATAGCCTGCACACGACGTTGAATCTCTCGCTGTCGGTTCTGCTCCGCAGTAGAAACCCTCTTGTCAAATTCGAACTTTTTCACCAGAAGTTCTCTCGTGGCGCACTCATCCGCCATCTGACGCACTTTTGCTATCTTCACAGTGTTCTAAATGACCATTTCAAATTCCCTTATTGGGTAACATTGTCGACAATATGTAAGAAAGGATTTCCACTAAGAAAACGACCAAGTTTGGAAAACTACATTTCCGTGTTTCGCTTGCGTTTTCAAAACTTGACCAAAATAGGTGTTACATCTACAGAAGCGAGAAATCCTTCCTAGTAGTTGCCAAAACAATCCAATAGAAAACCCATAAAAACTAATACCAAAATCCAAGTTTATGAATAATGCATACGACTTACATGATTGCGCAGCTTCTCTTTTTGTTCGCGTTCAATATTCTGGCGGCGTTCGTGAGCTTGATCTAACTTGTCCTGAATCTGCGATTCAAGTTGCTGAACACGCTCGGTTATACCTTGACGTACGCGGGCGACTTGCTCCTCCTAAAAAATTAACATTCACGGTTAGATTAAACAATACATAAAAGAATATATATTGTTCTACCGATATCAATAATGTTGAATACAGACATGTTCTTTGAGACGATCTAGCATCCTCTTAATATTCTCGTCACGTTGAGCGGCGGCAGATTTCAGCTTCTCTTCGACCGCACAACGAACCTCCTGAGTCTGTTGTTCGAGACTCAAACGAGTTTTCTCCACACTTTCCAACTATAATCAAAAGTAAATGAAAAAAAAAAAAAATAAATTCATTTAATAAATATACGTAAATAAAGGAAAATCTCAACTAACGTGTTCTTTCAATTTGTTCTTCAATTCCGCAATATGAGCCTCTCGCTTCTCTTCCGTATTATTCATTTTAGCATCTAAAGACTCGCGAGTCGCGGCAATAAAGGCAGCGCTAAGTTCATCTTTTTTACGAGATGCCTCTTCAATTTTGCTAAGCTTAGCGGCAAGAGCAGCTAGCTTATGAGCTTCCAAAGAAAGTCTTCTTTCCTCCGCTGCTCGAAGTTTGTCTTCAATAGCGACTTGTTGAGTCGGACTTGTCTGTGGTGGTGACGGTGCTCTCTTCGGCACTGTTGGCTCTGCTAAGATTACCTCATAGCACAATCCACCCTTGGATTTCTCTTGGCATCGAATTTCGGTTGCTGTGAGCGTATCAATCAATGAAATAGACGAGCAAACGTATTGCTTTCAAATTTTTTAAATTAAGGATTATTAATCATATTTGCTTCAATATATTGAATATACTAACTTGAATATAATTTTATGAATACAAAGCGATTGTTCAAATATTGATATAATTGATTAACTCGTACTGAATCGCGTAAGCGCGAAACTAAATTCATTATCGCCATTCGTAGCATGGTGAAAATCCGCGTAACGATGGTAATGAACCTTCGTGATTCGTTCATTATTTTACCGTATCCTCTATCGTGCAAGGTGCAATTAAAAATATCCAGTCTGCAGATCGCGGCGAGACACAATCCACTTTAGCGGAAGATTTCTCGATTCTATCCATCTCGGGTTCGCTTCGAAGTACACGAGTTACGGAAGTATGACTCAGAGACGCGAGAAGGAAAGATCGATCAGCCCACGGGACGATTGTCTTTAGGCGCCGCGACGTCTAGCGTCGACACACGCACCTTTCAGTGGCTACCCTACCATGTACAACACACTGAAACGTTCTTCGACATTCGCCGTCTTCGATTTATAATTCACCGACGACATATTGCCGACTGTTCGTGCCGAGTTCGTTGCACTTTGCAACGAGCGCAATTTGCACGGAAAATCGATCGGAAGGTTGTCCAATTTTCAATTGGCCAAAGTACCATTTAACGAACAATAAAATACAAAATAACAACGATATCTCGTTTAGACTAGCAAAACTTTCCACTTTGATCTCTCCATTCCAGATCGTCAATTTTAAGCGGTTCTCGAGTAAGAGTCAAGCAATCTTAATTAAACTCGACTCGAACGTTATTAAGAGTCGGTTTGGGAAGGTGCTGGTGCAGTTCGAAAGTCAATGAGTCGGCGACAAGGGTCGTTAATTAAAAAGCAGCGTATACTCACTGATAAACTTCACTTTCTTCGGTTGCTTGGTCCGCGGCTTTCCTTTGCCGCTGGGCTTCTTAAAGGGCGCATTGCCCCTTCTATCTCCCGCTTCGAAAATTTAGAATCAATGAGTGCCGTATTACCTTAGGGACCAAGGAAACAGGGATCATGCTTTAATTATCGGGAAATCGATGCAACTGTCTCTTCACTATCGGCTAACAACCAAGGGTGGCCATCTTGGGCCGCACCCCGATCGTTTTGTGGAAGTTTTCCCCATAGAGCACGTGCGTACCGACTATTTTTGCAATCTTTCTTGGTACTTGCACGAGCTCAACATAACTCGAGCTTTTAAAACGAGAAATATCCAGCAAATTACCGTTAAAGGTACATGCCAAGCTTGAAAAAATGATAAAACACAAATAATTTTAATACATCCAAATTATGCAATATCGAGTAGAAAAACAAATGAGGAATAACGAATCCTAACTGGTTTAATAAATTTTTAACGTAGATAGTATTGGCGATACACGAGTACGCTATGAATACCAATTAGAGGGTAGAGAAATTGATCGAACTGCAGGTACCTGGGATAATACGATACCAACGTGATATCGACCACCACACATTGACTGAGGTAAAAATACACCGACTATCAAGTTCAAAAAGCGTATATTTTTAAAAGGAGAGTCCTTAAGGGACATTCGAAGAGAAAATTATCATGCTTTCCAATGCATTGTAATAATTATTCGAACATAAGTTCGAACCTGGTTGCAAAAAGAAAAGCACTATTGATAATTTACAATTTTCGAATAAATGATAAAAAGATATATACATATACATATATGTATATGTATAATTTCACATTACAGCATTATATTGTCCTAAAACAACACCGCTTGATCATCAAAAAATTCCACATCAAAATAGATGCAACGACAGCATATAAAATTAAATTAAAAGAAATCTCTCGTCACGAGTTTAGTGAATCACCTCAATCATAGGAGTCATTCACCGTGATATTGACTCCTTCCCTTCTAGTTCTAGACGCGAAGATAGCACGCGAATTATCGTATAAAAATTAAAAAAAAAAAAGAAAAAGATAAAATACAAAAGACAATTGCATCTTTCTTCCCGGTTAAGATGAGGAATGTCGAACAAACAAAGGACAACTCACCTACGATGCCCAAGGGTGCTTTGCAACTGTGACAGAAGCACTGCAGCACTGAGTCGCGCACAAGACCGATCAGCATATTTCTAGTGTTTGATTACCCGCTGCTGCTGCCCGCGAACCGTGTTCCGTATTTGGCGAAATTAAAAGAAATCAGCGGAAAACGGCGACGAGAATGAAAGAAGGAAGTGCAGGCAAGTGTCGGCAAGAGGACACGTCCGACGAGCAAAGAGGAAGGCCGGAAGTGGCTAAACTCGTATCTGGGGCGGTGGCTGGAAGGGGACTGATCCACACGGTGCGCCACGACGCCCGGCGTCGCTCAATATCCACCCACTGGCGCCTCTTGCGCCCCTAGTCGCGGCAGACCACCCCCCGCTGCAGCGAGTAGCCTACCCGACGGCAAGTCACCCTTCTACCTGTGCTAACCTCCAACCTCCAACCTCCACCTCGAACAGTCTCAACATGCGGCTATCGTGGACCCGGTTGCCGGTCGCTAGGCACGTGTGGAAGCCTACGTACAGACGTAAAATGCCATCTGTCCAACCCCAACCACCGAGCCTCTTATATTTTGGCTCAAGCTCTTCGCACCAGCAGCCTGCTTGATCAATGGACGATGATATCTTCTTCCTTTTTTAATGTCGTATCAACTGCTAAGATTATTAGCGACAGCATTAACGGACCGGGAACTGTGATGCGATAAATGGGAGAGATAATTGGATTTTTTAACAATTTTAGGTAGATTCTGAGAAATTACAAGTGGCAGTGCGGATCGAACAAAATAATTATTTGTCTTCGCCCCCTCACCCCGGATGATATCTTCTTATCACGATTTTGGCCAAATTTCGCAGTTTACAAAAGCGTACGTCCGCGTTCTTTAATCTTTGCGATAATTCACAAATTGAAATTAGATCATTATAAAAGTACTGAAACTTCCTTTCATTTAGTTGCAATATCTACGACCATAAACATGGTTTTTTATATATACCGGTGAATCAATGAGTTTCTTTTGTACATTTGATATAAAACTGAAAGAAAACATTATTTAGTTGATTGTATTATAATATTGTACAAGAGTGAAATTAAAATGTCTTAATATTTTAAAGTTAATCCTTTTGGCACAGCGTATCGATTGCAAAGTTTGTGAATATTTTATATAACCGGCGCCCTAATTCGCGACTATAAATCAAGCCCTACCACTAAATCCTGCCCTTGCTTCGTTGCGACACCGAGGATGCACTCTTCGAATTGACGACTTTGCAGTATGTCCTGAGGGGGGACTCATAGAGTGCCGAGTCCCTCTTGTTTCGATTGTTCCGATATCTATGTTAAGTACTTCTACTTGAATTTACTTTAACCCTCTTAATTTCGTGACATTTAAAAAAACTTCAACCTCGACTTTATTGTCGTATTTGTCTTCGATCGAAATGGAACGTGATTTCGTTTCATGACAAGAATAATTCAGTTACTGCCCCTTTCCAATTTCTAAGAAAACAATCCATCGATATTTTTTGTCCTTCTCTAGAGCTCTACATTGACACGCGAAATATGTAGTTCTTTTTACGAAACTGCATCTTTCCTTTTATCTATACATCCCTTGCATCCTCAATCCCAACTAATCATATTCATTTTTTATTATCTACCGCTAGCAGCATTTTAATAAGCTCGCGAATTGGTAAAATCGTTCGAGGCGAACGTGAAGAACAATACCGAGGAAAATCGAAGCTAGAAAATATAGGACACAAACGAGAATCATTGTTCCGTAAACTTTTCCATTTGACAAAAACGATCGAACAATCACAATGTCAGAACTCCATGACGCATTACGGTCATAGGATGTGCCGTAAAGTGAATGAATCTCTTACACCTGGATCGATATCGTGGAATATTTTCAGAACTCGGAACACGGGAACAGGCGACGTTAATAATGCAGTCGCCCCCCCCCCCCCTCCCTTTCCGCTAGTCACGAATCGTGGTAAATTGCGCAGAAATCGGACTGACGTATTCTAATGGAAGTACCTCGAAACCGAGCCTCGTGCCGGTTGCCAAGGATTTTTTTAAAATTCCAACTAACTTTCCAATCTTCTTCGTTTAAATTTCACCCCATAATTGACAACATGTGACACCAGTGCCATCACACTTTTTTGTTATATTTTCTACTAAAAAAAAAAAAAAATTTATTCTGCCATTTCAAGGAAATAAATAACTAAATAGAAGCTCGTTAGAAAATCTATTCAGTCGAAGAAAAAAAAATGTCGATTTTGTACGAGTTTCACATGCTCGTTATATTTAATTGGATTTAAAACGATTAAAAAAAAAGAAAAAAGAAGTAAAAAGACATAGTTGAAGGAAAGTACATCGTTTTAAAAATATGACTTACTATTTCATGCTCTTTAAGGTAAGAAACAATTCAACGATGAGTTTCATTAAGAGGAAATAGATATATCTTGCACGCTACACCAGACAATTGGATTAACCTACGCACTTTAATGTCACCGTGTGTACGCCGCTTAAAGTCGACCGAGAGTTAACCGAACTAGTCTCTTTCACGTGTATGAGAGGAACTTGAATCTCACTCTTCGACACGGCGAGGGACAAAATTTCGAGTCGCATACTAGCCGATGCGACGTTCAACTGTGAGACAATATCAATTATTGATACAAAACACATGCGGGCTCTGTTACATCATTCTCCATATAATTATTCGCATTGCGAAAACCATAAACTCGATGCATTTGATACATAAAAAAATCTATACTCAATCCATAAGACACTTATGTACGAAATACTAGGACTCAAATGAAATAAAATCCTAAGAAACCTTGCTCATAAATCTTTACTTTACATTGAAGAGAATTTTAAATTACTTCCAGATTAATATATCAAACAATCTTATAGGTTGCAATGTACGATGCAAGTATAAAAAGAACCAAAAACTAAAATAATACAACTTGTCTTGTTTAGATAGAACATATACATTATTTGCAGATATAAATGTATCGGAACGGCGATTTATTGAAGAAAATACATGTTTATTTATCAAAATTGCTGGTGGTTGAGAACCACTGAAAGGCGTTTGAGCACTGCAGTTAAGTCAAGCTGCAGTTGCCACGGCGAAGCGCAGGCTGCACTTCTCCGAGGACGCCAATGGAGGGCTCTGACCTCTTCCCGGCAACTATCTACTTTTCGCTGCCTTAGGGTGTGTTCCTACTGCCATCTAAATTGCCTTCCTAATTAACGATCCTTTGTCGTGCGAACTTTGTCATTTAAAAATTCAAAAATCGCGTTATGTAAAATTCACGATTTATTTATTACTTTTTTATTCGACACGGAATTCTGGTTTATTACTCGTGGCAAATCAAGGAACTCGGCAGGACAATAATTGGAAGAAAGTTGTCTTTACATATATGTGTGTATATGTGTATATATGTGTGTATGTACATATATACACATAGGTTTAATAGGTTCAATAGGTTACCAAACTGTCATATCGTAAATAACATCATTAACACGTGATACATACTGATCATGTAAATTAAATAATATATACAGAATATATACTCAATATATACATATTAGATGAAGTATATTCCGTCACAATTCTTCTTAAACTGAACCATTTAGATAAGTAACAAAGAAAGATATAAACATACTCATATTACAGGTAAGATTGTTCTCCCTTAGATAATCTTATCGCGTTTTTTAAAAATTCAAGAAAGTATATCATATAAATCACAAATATTGTTAATATATAGAAATTGTCATAGGAAATAATTCGTAAATATCTTCGTGCAAAAATTTCTCATCACTTACATTCCTTGTTAACAGTCGATTCAGTAGCCGTAGCCATTGTTACCGTAACTGTATGTCACTGTAAAAGAATATCTTTCATTTTATAAACTGAATTTAAAAGTCTAAATAGAATTTTTGATAAATATCTCGTATTTGCTATCCTCTTTACATCAACCTTTATATTCGTAGTTCTCGGTATAACATTTCGATTCACGAAGTTCATTTTAAACAAAGGAAGTATATAAGGAAGCTATATGATATCTATGTACGTACATATATATTGCAGCTAAATTTCTCGAAATCGAAGATTTTATTCTTGTGATAAGTAAGAATACACCTGAGATACGATTATTATTTCTGCACTATTGTATTATTATTGTATGACAATGTCTCTCTACAAAAAGATATTGCTTTATCATTTTTACAGATATCAATCACAGAGTAAACAATATTTGAAATTGTTTATACAATGCAGTGACTAGTTTCACGAGTTAATATTCCTTTTTATATTTTACGAAAAATTTTCCCATAAATTTATTTATATGTGATCGCAGAAAGTCAGAGTTACGCATTACTTCTACGCATGATCGTGTTCAAAAAAACATATTGCAGTTGTTGTAAATTAAATGTTGAGAATGTCGATTAAGATTGTGTAAAAACAATGTCACTTTCTTTGTTTCATATTAAACATTGAGCGTAAAACGAGAACAAGCAATGGCTCTTTGTTTGAAACCGGTAGCGTCTCTTTGTTATCGCACGAACTTATCACCGCAAATTGAAAATAAATAAATGAACATACCTATTCTTCTTTTAAAAAAATAAAGACGTAATTATTGAAGAGGAATAGCTGATCCTGCGACAGGAACAATCACACACAAACTGGATAATGCCACTAGATCTGAACGGTCGGTGGACTTGCTGGCTGCTTATATTGCGACGTAAGTGTTCCTGTATGTTTCAGCGATTCACACTAGCAGACGTTCAGCCACATGTACGATACATACATACGTTTTATCAAAGTGCTCAAACTTTCGTGGATTCTTATTGGTCGAGCTGAGTGATCGGTTCGTCGAGATTGGTTCATTTGAATTCGAAGCGTTGGTTAAATTGTAACAGAACCTGTCACATGAATCCTTTACTACGCATTCGCAGTATTACTTTCATTGTTCAAGATGATCATTGTAAATATGTGCTTAAGTAAGGTAATCACCATTTTCTTAATAAGTTCTATTCGTACTTGTGTCGAATTATGATCTATTTTGTTTGTCGAAAAGTCATTATTTGGTATAAATATATAATTCGATAGTATCTCATACGAGAATTTTACGTATGTTATTAAGTTTATTATAAATATTACAATTATCGCGATTCGCTTCACGCAATTTTTATGATCAATATGTAAATTATAATAAATATATCTGTAGCCTAGATAGTACAAATGTAATAATACAGTACAAAGGTAGGAGCGTTTTAAAAATACATGCATTTGTGTTTTTGTTTGAAATACGATCACTCAGTTTAGAAAAGATTTATTCTGGATGAATCATGTGTCTACAACATACATATGTACCAATGTGTGGGAAGTTGTGACCGTTGTGCGACCATAAGAACGTAAAAATCCGTTCCAAATATGGTTGAGTCGTTATAACTGGTTTCGATGATTTCGATGATGATCGAGAAAGCGTGATGTACATATCCGTTAAAATTTTAACTAATCATTGTTTTTACTTCTGTTTATTATTCTAAAATGTGAAAATTTTGTTGCATTAATTTTTTGACAATTTTTAAAAATTGTTCAGTTAATTGCATTATTCTGCGCAATATTTAGCAAAGTATATAATTGTATATGCTTCATATGTATTCTACTTTATAACTATAATAATAATTTTTCTAGCGAAGGTACATATTTTCTTGTATATGGTTCTTTTTATAAGATCTCTTTAATAATATTTTTTAAATATATATTATCAAGGTATATGTCGTAAAAAGTTATTGAAAATCATTAGAGAGAGATAATAATATTAAACAAGATCATTAATTTATATATGGAAAATAATACAACAATAATTTGAAAAATGGGATATTTTATTTGGTATTTATATTTTTAATATTATCAATCTCATAAT
>KQ435803.1:2074448-2090757 GCA_001276565.1 Melipona quadrifasciata
GAATGTCATATAATTTATCTGAATGATTTGATATATTTGAATATAAATAAATATATTATATAGAATTAACTGTTTGAAAATATAATTTTATTGAGGTAGGATATTATAAAAAAAGTGTCAGTCTGTAAATTTTTCCTTTCCTTTCCTGTTATGTACTTTATGATTATGATTATAAATTCATTTAGAAAAATGTCTAAAAAAAGATTCTAGAAAAATTATATACTTCGTACTACTAATAAATATTTGACATAGGAAATGCTCTGTTTGCCAATTGGCAAAAAATAAAATTTAAATATAAATAATTATATACATTTATAATATAATTACTTTTCTTTCTTTATCAATAAAGTAGAGTTTCAAATAAAAAATTATCCTATCTATACATAAAGCATATTATTGCTTTAACTTTCATCATATAAGGGAGTAGCATCTCCACTTAGAGACATATTTTGTGGACTAGAATTTGTAAATGGAGTTCCTCTAGGATATTTATAAGACGGAGTACGAGCAGATGGCGTTCTATTGCGTGGAGTTGCTCTCTCATTTTCTTGATTTCGTGATGTTTTTTTTAATTCATTAGATCTTGGAGTAGTATTACTATAAATTACATTCAATATTATTTTGATATCAATGATTAAAAGTTACAATTATCATATTGACATATATCAATGATAAACTTACTCTCCCGAAGTAAACTGCTTTGATCGAGCTTCTGCAGCTTTTGTCCAGTTTGTTGAATCAGAAACATTAGAAATAGATCTGTGTGACCTTGCAGTTCTATGTGAATTTGAATTCATTACTGGAGGAATCGGTTGTAAGAATGGTCCTTGAGAATAATTAGATGTTTGTAAATAGTGAGGTATGATGTGGTGTATGGTATGGAGTCATAAACGGAGTTTGACCAGGAGTATAAGGCGTATTTTCATACATTCCATAGTTATTGATACTAACAACTCCTGGTGTGTATGATGGATAATGACGTGAAGTTTGATTTGCTACTTTTGAAAGTGAATGTAGCATGTGGTGTGGCATATTTTGTGCTACTCTTTGTATGGTATCTGGATTTATTTCTGAAAAAAGCAAGCAAAAATAAATTAGTTCCAGTAAAATAAAAATTATTATATTGTTCAAATTTTTAATAATGAATAATAATTTTACCATTTATTCCTGAAGTACCAGTGTATAGTGTCTTAGAAGTCATAGTCCCATTTGTAGTGCCTGGTTTAGTTGGTATAGCATCTCTAAAATGTTCCTTGAACCAACAGAACAAATCGCTTATTCTTATAAACATTTGATTTCTGAATTGGAATCCATCAGGTATTACAGTAACATACTCATGACGACAATTATTTCGTGGTAAATATGAAAGTAAAAATTTTCCAGGATAATTCTAAAATATATAGCAAAAGAATTAGTTTAAATTAGCAATATACAACAAATACTAAATGCTTATATCTACATACTTTATTTGCAGACACAATATATGGAATTCCACCAGGATTTTTCTTCTTTTGTTCCTTTAAAATTTCTTCTGCTTTGTCCTTAATGCCTTCTATACTTGGTTTATAATATTTAAAATCTAATAATTCCAAGACATAAGCAGCCATAGGATTAATGTATCTGGCGATAATTTCATCTAAGTCTTCGAATTCTTCATCGCCAATCCATAAACTGTGGCCCAAAGAAAATGCATTTTCTTTGCCCTCTTCTTTTACGTCGATATGTTGATAAATATTATTTGTAACTTTCCATGTCACGGTCAAATGATCTGCTCCTTTACTGCTAGGTCGTATTATTGCTTCTCCTTGCCTCACAGTCTGCATTAACTTCTCAGCTTCTATAAAACTTATATTATGGAAATTAGGGTGAATTATAACACGTTTTACATAAGTTCGCCTTTGTTGCAATTTTTTAGCATCTTCTGCCTCCAAATCATAATAAATATCTCGCTCAGGTCTAAAAAAAATACACGTAAAATATTGATTAATAAAACTGTGAAAGCAATTATAAACAAAGTATAATTATTTGTTGATACTTTACCGCCATTTGTGATTTTTATCAATTAGATCGCTCGTCTTGCTAGTACATTCGACACTATATCGTTCTACTTTGATCTTAATTATGCGACAATGAATTGCTTGGCCGACACGTACTCTTTCCTCTGGATTGACGACATTTTTATCAGATAGATTTTTTATGTCAATATAACCAGATAATCCGTTATCCAATCTTAAAATGGAGACTGCTTTTCCCGGACATGCACCGGTATCAAAATGATTCCACACCTCGAATAGTTCGGGAAAATCGTTTTTTAAACAGAGTGGACATTGCCATAATCCAGTCTCATCGTTTCGTACAGGATTTGCCTGATCTAATTGATTTCCTTGAGGTTTTCTGTGACTTACACCAACAACTGTTGCCAGAATTAATTTACCAATATAAAACGTTTCTGGAGTTTCTTTAGTCAAAATATCAAATAACTTTTCAGTATTTGGAGATTGATAAGGTATACGGAGATCTTTGTATCTACAGTTTAATTCAGTTCTTATATCATAAAGAGTAATGCACTTGTTCCCAAAATCTTGTCTTTCAAGCTCCTCTGCAAACGCATCTAAATCTAAATCTTTTAACCTCTCCGGAGTTTCAAGAATTTCTTCTAAAGCACCAGCATGATTTGCATCCTCATCATCATATTCTAAAGCATCTACTGCCATTTTTCTTGCCCATTCATATGTTTCTGGATGTACACGCGATCCATCCAATACTTCTACGTACGCTTCTGTGCTATCTCCTAAACTATTTGTATCAATCTTAATAAAACCAGCACAGTTGACAAATACTTTGGGCCCCATATGACATGCTGTTATAAGTTGTGTTCTATTTTCTAGTCTTTGATTAGTTTGCTTCAAAATCTTAATGAGGGCCTGTCCTTTTCTGGGTCCTAAACCACATACAAATTGTACTAAATTTGCTGTATGAGGCTGTTGAATTGCTCTATTTAGATCAACACCTACTTCATTTACGCGATTTATAAATTCCAAATATAAATTTTCTATGAGATCATCTGTAGAAAGTTGATCTTGTAAAGGATGATATTTAAGGCACAAAATTTCTTCATCTATAGTACATAACTGAGAGAATTCTAATAGAGGATCTTGTATTTTTCTTGCTAAAGATATAGCTTGTCTTAATAATTCTGGATAATCTCTAAATTCAGATATACTTCTACTACAATTTGCATAAACTTTAGCAAATTCATTATCACATATTTCCACTTGAATTGCAGGAAATTCTTTTTGCTCTGCAAGATTAAATATACATTCTTTTATTTCAGATACTATCGTTAATGCTTCCCTAGATTCGCCACCTACAACTACGACATGTGGTTTTTTCGTAGCAATAAACTTTTTAATTGCTAATAAATCCGCTTCTTTTAGCGTTTTTTCATTTTCTCTAAAACTATTTTTACGTTTCAACAAATGCGGTAATTTTAAATAATCAGTACATTGTCCTTCTGGAGAAATTATGCAAGTAAAAGCGGCTTGAGATGGATCAGGTACATAAGCTAAAGCCATCACGCGAATTCCTTTGCTAGTATCCCAATCTTCATCGTTTTTATTAGGAAATTCGCATGTATATGGTGCAATTTTTATCCAGTTGTACATTTTACGACAACATGCTTTCATAACATGTTCTTTTGCTTCTGCTAAAAGATTAGACCGCAATTCCTTTTTCAGTTGAGGTATAATAATTTGATTGAAAGCTATTTCAACACTACCAGTTCTCAATGCATTCCAATCTTGAACATTTTTACTAAATTCGTCCTTATAATACAATTGCTTCACTTCATCCATATAATTATTGCTAGTATTTCCTTCTATCATATCACTAAATGAAAGTGTAATTAGTTTATCTTGTTCTGCTATAATTAATTTTAAAAACTCATCACCGACAAAATCCCGTACAGGTTTATTTTTAAGATATTTTAAGCTATATATGGCATGTCCCTCATCTATCTCCTTCATTCCTTTTTTGGTCGGTTTTACAAATATTTGTGCTCTCTCCATATACATTTCTCTAATACATTTGCGAACTAGTGGTTCGTATGCTAATTGAATTGCAACCATTAATTGTGCAGCTTTAAGTATTTCGTCGCTTGTTTTAAATAATACTGAATAAAAATCATTTGCTACTACTGCAGGTTCTGTTGGATCTTGATCTATCTCATGACGTTGATAATTGTCTCTAACATTTTCAGCGAATTGTTCTGGAGAAAGACCAAATTTTTTGGCAAGTCCATCTAAACCAGCTTTTTTACAAAGGTAATAAGAACCTTTTCTAACTGGTTGCTTCAATGAGTCATCAATTTCTTCTTCATCGTCGTCTACATCCGGAATTTCTTTAGCAGAATCTTCAGCTTCATTTTCTTCAGCTTCTACAAATTGTTTTCTTTTGCGTGCGTCTTCTTGCATGACTGATACACTCTGATTGTAATACAACATAAAATGCTGATAAATATCATTTAACTCTTCAAAAGTTTGAATATTTTTAAGTCGTTCAATATCGTCGCCTTTAATGACTCGTATATTATCAGGTAATGGAGCATCTGGATTTTTCATAATTTCATTCAATTGGAAATTTCTCATCTTTTTAAATAATTTCAATAAATTTTCTTTTCTTTGTTTTAATTGATACCATTTTACATCAAATTTATAAATTTTCCATAAATCATTGATATTTAATTCTGGAGAAACATATTCTTTTCTATAAAATGAAATAAATGGAACTTCGAAGTTTTGATTACGTATAAAATCTAAAACTTTTTTAATTTTATAAACTGTTTGCGGCCCCTTTTTAGCTCTTTCCTTAGCTTCTTCATTTAAATGGGTATCTTGTATTGAAATAGTTGGTTGACAGAATGCTTGTTTATATATCCATTCTGCTTCAAAATCCAATTCATTTGAACCTTCCGCTGTAGGTATAACAGGAACAGCGCGAATTTGCATGCGTTCAGGAATATCTGTAATACGAATCTAAAACATACAAGTTACAATAATAATTATTTCTAATTAATACCTCATTATCCACATCGGTGAAATGACCACGTATAAGTTCACTAGGTTCGTACAGTTCAAAGATACTTTTCCTTATGCTTCTTTTTTTTAAATTTTTTTTCGACCGTTTTCGACGGTCTTCTATTTCATCCTGAATATATTCATCTTCCTCTTCTTCTTCTTCTTCGAACTCATTCTCTCTATATTTTCCAAATTCTTCATAATCAAAATCAACACCAAAAATATCTTGGGCTTCTTGCAAAGCACTGTAATAAAAATACAAATAATTATATAACAAGAAAATTTTAAAATTTTGTTTTGTTTTGTTTTGAACTTTGTAATACTGACGCATTTGAGAATATAGGTTTTTCCCTTTTTCTCTTTTCAGTTATAGGTATTCCATCACCATCCACAATGAAATCATCCTCATCCTCACTTTCTTCTTCATCAAAATCTTCCGTTTCACCTCTTGGACTAATTTCATTTCTTTCCGCATCTTCCTATTTAGCAAAATAAAAATAATTTGTTTTCATTTAATAAGTTATTAAATAAGACAAATATACATTTTATTCAAAAATCTTACCTCTCCAGAATCTTGAAACAATTCATTAGCAATAGCATCTCTTTCATCATCTACCTCTCCTTTCTTTTCTTCTGATTCTTCATCTTGTATCCTACGTAAACGTTTGAAACGACGTTTCTAAAAGGCAAAAATTATATTTAAAAATCTTCATCATCACTTTTTTTACGTTTTCTAGAATTATCAGAGTCTTCACTGTCTTCATCATCATTGTCATCATCAATAAATCCTGAAACTTATCACAAACATATATAATTATGAAATGAAAATTTGAATAATATTAGTTTACATATTAATAATGATATGTAAATTTTTTATAATATCTAAAGCAATAACTGTGTAATATCTAAAGTAATAACTTTAAATAATACTAAAAAAAAAAATATCTTTGAAGAAAGTACTAATCTTTAGTGTACAAAACATTTTTGTGTACCTTCATCATCATCCTCATCATCATCGTCACTATCTTTCATCCTTAATTTTTTAAGTTTCTTCTTTTCGTTAACATCAAGTTTTCCTTCCCCCTAAGAAATCGTGAAACACCAGGTTATGTTTGACAATGTACTTATTACTTTATTATCACTCTGTTGCATACCTCACTTTCTTGTGCTTCCGCATCTAAATAATCAGTCATTTTCTATGGAAGATATAAGAACTTCTTGAAAAAGTGTGTAAAAATATTTATAACAAAAGTGTAATCACGAATAGCACAGTCTACTCCGGAACAAAAACTAACTGTGACTTCTGTACAGCTGTTTTAACATCTGTATATGTAAAGACGCGTTCACATGAAAACCAATCAGCTGATATACAGCGAAGCTGATTGGTCAAGACTTGTTTATATAACTGCAGTCAGTTAAAAGAGAGGGAATTGATCACCGTAGTATTTCCTTAATTCATTATTCGTGCGTGCTTAAGTGATTTGTAAATTCCTCGATAGCGTGGTAGTGTGTATAGAAACGAAAAAAGGTGAAAACATGGCGAAACAACGTGTGAAATGATTAGAATACGCTTTTGAAACAAATAATTACTCGATCGGGATGACAACTAATGTGGAATCCGTAGATGACAGTCTCTTAGAGAGATTCATCAATAATGATGAAAATAAGGTTACAAATTGCCGGAGCAATGCAGATAACATCGAAGGGCATAAATTACGACATGGTACGGACAGTTTTCCGAATATCAATGAAAGACCGGTTGATGATATTTCGATTGAATTTTTCTACAAACCGCACAGCATTACATTGCTTCTCATTTCGATCGGTGCTGTAATATATTCTGCGTTCACAAGGTAATTAAATATTCAAATTCATCGTACTTGTTACTGAGTTATTATCGTATTAAGCTATTGTAAATATCGGTATTAATTCAATGCAGGAATACTACCAATGTCGAGGACAACATTTGGGCTGGAATACTTTGTATTATATTCTTTTTTCTAATCATATCAATACTTACATTTCCAAATGGTCCATTCACGAGACCTCATCCTGTTGTATGGAGATTGGTATTTGGTTGTAGTGTACTATATTTAATGGGCCTATTATTTATGCTATTTCAAGATTATGAAACAGTTAGAAAGATCTTCGTTTGGATAGATCCTCGTTTGGCATCGTTTCACATTGACATGGATAAAGAATACGGTGTTAATTGCTCAGAAATCACAGTTGAAAAAATATGGAATCATTTAGACATTTTTGCAGTAGCCCATTTCTTAGGGTGGACCTTTAAAGCAATTCTTATTCGTCATCTTGGTATTCTTTGGGCCATTAGTGTTATGTGGGAAGTAACAGAAATAGCATTTGCTCATTTACTACCAAATTTTGTAGAATGTTGGTGGGATGCTTTTATACTTGACGTTGTTGTCTGCAATGGTTTAGGTATTTGGGTTGGATTAAAAATTTGCTCTCTATTAGAAATGAGAGAATATAAATGGGTAAGCATCCTTGATATTGAGAGCACCACTGGAAAATTAAAAAGGGCAATGCTGCAATTTACTCCTGGTAGTTGGACTGCTGTTAGATGGTTGGATCCAACTTGTACATATATGAGATTTGTTGCTCTATGTCAGTTGGTTATATTCTGGCAAGTTTCAGAGCTAAATACATTTTTCTTAAAACATGTATATGAATTTCCACCTTCTCATCCATTTGTTGTGGCAAGATTGGTATTAGTTGGAGTAATAGTTGCACCCTCTGTTAGGTAGGCAATTATAATAGAGTAGATGAGATCTATATTTTCAAATATATAAGATTTTATTGTAACAATTTATTATATAAAAAGCATAATATTTTAATATAATTATAGGCAATACTACATGTTTGTAACAGATCCAACATGTAGTAGAGTGGGGACTCAGTGTTGGGTCTATGGAGCAATTATGGTTACAGAAGCTTTGCTATGCATAAGGCATGGTGCTGCATTATTCGAACGTACTCAAGCACTAAACATTCTTTTATGGCTACTTTGCCAGTCTCTAGTGTCAGTTCTTTGTGTCTATGGCTGTGTTCTGTGGCATCGGTACTTTGAGGTATTTACTTTGAAAATTTGCAAAATTTGAAATTTTCCAATTTGTAACTAACTGTATGGTTATCTATGTCCTTTTTTCAATGTCTTTTGCATGGCTCTCATCTTTTCAGACAGAAAAGAAAGCCTCTCCAAAACAATGTATCACTCAATTAGACAACATTCATCTGGACATACCTAGCAGTGGTATGTGTGATGTTTACTACATTTTAATGTGTAAATAATATATAAGCCAATAGTGTACTGGGCTATTGACATATATTCACAATTAACTGGCTACTAAATATTAAGCAAGAGTGTTATATAAATCATTTGCAATCTCTTACTTAGATAGATGATGTCGATACCAAATAAATTTTGTTATGGATGGTTTTGTTTTTTGTTTTCAATATTAAAAAATTTGAATTTTTGTATATATTTACATAAAAATATATAAATATATACATAATAATAAGTGTAAAGATAATTTAAATATGAATGCATGAAAATATTTTTAAATTAATGTATATGTTATTATATAAATATAAATTTGTTTGTCACAGCTCAGTCCATCATTGGTAGAGAGAATATTGAATGAATAAATATTTGAAATAATTAATCTATGTTTTAGGGGACATGGTTCATTCTACAAAATCTATGGGTTTGCTGGAAAAAAAGCAGTTGTGAACAGACCCATAATAAAGAACATTCGACGTAAGAGTGAATTATTTACAATTTACACTGTCAATTTTTCTAGTCGCATTATAAAATCATATAAACTCAAAATTTTGAATATAATAGGCTGTTAAATATGTAATATCATCTGATTTTTACATACTGCACTTGTTTGCGTATGAATGTCACGAAGAAAAATGTTCCTGTGAGAATAAATGAAAAGCGCCGTTACTACGTAATAACGCTTTCTTACAAAGAAAGTTGCTATATCATTTATGAATCGTAATTACGTAATTACGATATACATTCAAGATATGGAAATGCACTGCATACATAACTTGGCATTATCTGTGAACCTTCTGGACAATTCCAAGCTTCACCAAGAAGCCTATTGTTAGATGCAGAAACAAAAATACGAATTCGACTTGGTAACTGTTCGTCTTCATACAGTGATATATATGATGACGTAAGTGATGACTTCGTACAGTACATCTACAAAAACCATGACAACAAGTTCTACTTATGGTAATTATTATGACGATTGTAATTTCATTTAAAATGCCAATGCCATAAATTTTACTGTAACAAGAGTACCTGAGCATAGATGAGGTAGAATAACTTATTGAAATCAAGGTCAAGCCAAGGAAGATAAAGCCACGATTCGCTTAATCTTAATTGAGCCAAAGTATCGTGTGCTAATCTGAGTCCCATCGTTTCGGACAGACGTTCATTTAGTGTCAGTTGCGAAATCTAAAGCGCGTTTAAACAGAAAAAAGGAATTATTGCTTTTAAAATAACATGCCTGATTGAATGTTTTACATTAAAGTAATATTTTTACATCATGACGGTTTTATAAAAAAATAAATATATGAATTCACCTTATAAACCACGTTCTGTCCTGTAAATGATAATGTCATATTCATAGGATTTTTATAGAGAATATTTCGCTGGTAGTCAATGTAATCCTTGAAATCCATATTTGTAGAATTATCATCGTCTAACAGAGTATTGGTATCGCGAGTCCCTTTCCAATAATATATACCTAACAATATATATTTAAAAAGATATATTATTGGATATTTAGACGAATTTTTTTTAACTTCCTCGAAAATTTACTATTTGCAACGTTGCTTGTGATTATATTATAAAATTACATATTATTAATTTACCATTTGCGTCAAAATGATGAGCAATTTGGTGTGCTATCATGTTACCAAGTGTTGCTAATTTTATGTAATTAAACAAAGATTCATTGTATTTCATGGACCAGTCGATTACACCATACGGTATTACAACGAGGTTTAATCCATAAATTGCAAGTCCTTTAGATTGATATGGTGTTGTATAATGTGTCCATCTATATATTAATCCATATAGTTCCGCAACTTAAAAACATTTTATATACATATATAGATTCAATTATAAACTCACATTTGTTCAGGGTACCCTGGATTTGTAAATAATTCTGCATATATCAATTTTCGGTACCTTTGCATCAAAATCACGGAATTTCCGAAATAATTGTTTGTTAGATTTATCTGAAATTGAGCGATCGTTGAATTATCATTCAACAATTTTTATAAATTATGATAGTACTAACTTATTTCAATACCGTGTAAATAATTACGCACATGCGCCTATTATCTCAGTAGAAACCGAAATATTTTTGTTTCGTACCTGGTTTGCTCCATTTTTTCTATAAGTTGATTCACTATCTGTATAATATGAAATATCCGGTACGGCAACTTTAAGATCATCTATTTTTGCAATCAGTGCGTTACGTCCTGCCTCTGTAGTCCATGTTACATTCATGATTTTTAATTTTAGAGTCTCTTTAAGTATCTTGAACAGACTATGTATCTATTAAATCATATGATAGTGATTAGTTAGCTAGTAAACTATCGTTCCGATGATATATGATAATAATATATAAGCTTACAGTTTTATTCATGTATGTAAGTTGATCTTTTGTGAACGAAGAGATGTACAAGTTTGAAGCTTCCGGGATTAAAACATCAGCAGCTACGCGAAGACAGTGTTTTTCAACATCTAGATGTTTTGATATAACTAACTAGAAACAAAGAAAGAAAAATGACGAAATACAATTGAAAAAAAATAATAAAAGAAGGAAGAAACGAGACATTAATCAGGGAGAATAAGTATACCTCTTGATAAAGATTGCGTGCATACAATCCCAATAATGCGTTATGCAACAGCATCGGATTTTCTTGTCCAAACTTTTCCAGACTCCTCAATCCTTTTTCTAGAGCATCGTAAAAATAAACCTGCACTTTTGTTTCCGGGTGAACTAATTCCTTCGTTAACAATAAAATTAATTGCGTCCAATTTACCTACAAATAAATTACGGACCATATCGATCTGATCAAGCGAATCAGCTTAATTTAAAAGGTGAATATAAACATTTTCCCTTACAATTTTAAAATTTTTGTCTAAATGCTTGATACTGATGCGAGTGTAATTTTTCATCAGTTCTGCCTCGCGTATCTTGTCCTTGGACGGGAAATTCTAAAACGCAAGAAAAAATCGAGAAAACGATTTGAGAGATTCGCATCGTAAGAAGGACTCGATAAACTTACTGCGAAAAATCCTTGTAGTATCTTCAGATCAATGTTAAAGAGCGTAAATTTTATCTGCTGAGAGATATCAAACGTACTGTTCAGCTCGTTGAACACCCCGAGCGTCGTCAATGCTTCCGAGATGGACTCTATAAATATTTTCGTATCGTTCTATAAAACAAAATGAGAAAGATACATTTGTTATACGTTTCCATTGAGAGAGGGTTTCTTTTTTATCGCGATTGATATACATATTCATATACTTTGCACGTTTTGTATTCCATATACAAATTTTCCAGATCCACTGTCTCTTTCTCTCTCTCGAATCGTTTTGCGTAACAGAGATCGTTCGTTTCGTCTATCTCAAAAGGATTGTTGTATGTCTTCGGGCCTATTCTAAAGGTGAATTGCTTCGGAGAATATTCCTCGAGATCCGGGGCAACGTCGAACAATAAAGCGCTAGAAAATTAGAAAAACGAGCGAGAAGTATATTATATGAACGCGACGTGTGATATTTTTGTACGGTCGTTGTCTTCAATTTCCTACCTGTTGTGTAGTAATAGTCTAGCAAGTAGCTCGGTAAAACTTGTATGATTTTTAGGCCATGTTTTTTCAGTGTAAAATTTGCCTACCTTATCTAACGCCTCTCTCGCTATAAGGAAAATATTATATCATTTGTTGTATATTAAACTTGTATTCAAAGTTAGAAATTAATTAAACGTGTAATTTCTTTGTACCCAGCTCGATCCTTTCTATCTGATTGATGTTCTTATATTCCACGCAGCTATTGTAATAATCGGCGAAAAGGGACGATATATTTTTCTCATTTTCTTTCTGCATTTGTCCTGATTCGAATTAAAATAAAATATTTACTATTTCTTTATAGAAATTCATTACAAAAATGTTAGAGAAAATAAGGAAAAGTAATTTAAAAGATACTTCACGTACAAAAAATTAAAAAATATTTAAATAATTGATAAAATAATTTAAGCAATTATAGTAAAAAATAGAATAATACGAACTTAAAATGCGTTGATAAGCTACATTTGCCAAATCCCATTCTACAGTTTGAGGATTGGTCTCAAAACCACCGCAAGCGTACTCGTAAAAATCTTCGCATGGATCAATTGTATGATTCATATAAAATAATATCTTGCTAGCTAAATTTTTACATTCGCCCTCAAGGCATATTGATTTATCAATAGGTGAACTAGAAGTTTCAGTTAATATTGTAGGATATGTAAATACATCTTGTTGATTCATAGATTCGATCGTAACATTTTCTTCTTTCATTACCAATTTGGTAATATCTGCTTCAATCGACTCTTCGACCTCATTGGGAGTTTCTTGATAATCTATGAATGTAGGAGTAGAAGTTTCCACAGTATATTTGTCTGTAGTATCTACTTTTTGATATTTTTTTGTCTCTTTTGTTATTAATTCGGTAACATTTGCTTCAGTCGAATCTTCGATCTCATTGAGAGTTTCTTGATCGTCTATAAATACGGGAGTGGAAGCTTCCGTAGTATCTGTTTCTTGAAATTTTTCCGTCGAAATTGATGTACTATCTTCTGTAATATTAATATTGATTACCGAAGAAATGTCCAATTTTTCAGTTATAATTTCATTGTAAATTTCCGTCTGTGATAGATCTGTCGTGACAGCTTCAATATTAGATTTAGATGAATCAATTATATTCGAATTTGTCTCATTTTCCGCGCTCGAATTGTCGGTAAATACTTCAAAACTCTCTGTTGTTTCTTTTTCCATTTCTATTCCTATTGAATTGTTTTCATCCACAAAAGTTGTAGTAGGTAATAATTTAATTGGCTCCATACTACTAGTCGTTCTTTCAGTTTCATGCTCTATATGATGCTGTATGGATATAATTATTTTATTAATTAATTCTATAAATCGAATCCTTTTTTTTTATAATTTTTATAATATCAAAAATAAGCTTACCTGCATTGTATTCACGTATTCATCTTTTTCCTCGGAGTTGTAATAGCGGTATGATTTCCACGGTAAATTGACTAAGATGAGAATAATACAGAGGAAACAAAATATTAACAATGATAAAACACAACTTCTGTAAGATTGGTCCCTTTCGGCTGCTTTGCCTTCCACCACATTGGCAAGTTGATAAGACCCTCGAGAAGGCATCTTTTAAAATAAAATCTACTATTTATTTATATGTGCATTAATTGCACATCAGTTTCACTTACGCATAAGAGTACTGCGTTTTTTCTACTGAACCAGACTTGAAATGCTAATAGAACAAAGAAGGTGGTTATTATCGTTTTACCAACCACTTCCTTTTAAGCATTATCTTAAAATGCGTTCTAACATCCGTAAGATACGATAAGATACAACATCCTTTTACTAATTCATAAGGAAGAACAACGAATGCATTACTATTAACATTCGTAGAAAAGGAGTTGTGTAGAATGAAATACGCTCATTGACACAAACATCTTTTTCTTTAATACATCCATAAATTCCAAATGGCCTAAGGAAGGCGACATTAAAAATATTTGAGATAGATAGATATAAGTTATTTATATTAATATATTTTATAATACAATTATCACAGATATGTAAACTACAAAATATTATATATACTATTATAAAATGCAACTTGCAGTTTGCCAATGATCCCATTGCACGTAGTATATCAACTTATCTACAGCCTAAACTATATTGTAATATTTAAATACAATTAAAAAATATATTTAAAAACTCTATTCGCCTTGTACCGAATATGTATCAGTGTTGCGTTTGATTTCATTGTCCGCTGCGTCAGATTTGATAAGAGTGTCGATTGTTGGACCGATCTCTTTTGATACAGAAATGTTCTCTACTTTTTTGGTACAGATTTCATCTCTGTAGTCATCAGACTTCAACATTTCAGAGGTGATCTGAAACACGAATAAGTGTGTAATACTGTAAATTACTGCATAATAAACAGTTTATCAAGTTATACGGTTATGTATTATAATTACTTTTCTTTGTATTTCGTCAGCCTTAAATTTCTCTAGTTTTTCCTTATCAGCAAGCCCAATTGCAGTCTTTGAGGACGTCTGTCTCTTTGGAGTAGGTTTCCTTGGTTTAAATGATCCAGAAGCTTTCTTAGGCAACTGTGAACTCATGTGCTTCTTAGTCTCATTCGACTGATCGCAGTTATGAGTTAGCAATTGTTCTTTAGTTTTAAATGCCTGCAAAATGAATTTTGAAAGATTGAAGTGAATTATGAATTTTCTATAAATTCAAACAAATGAAATACTTACATGTGAACAAATTTCGCATTTTAAACTATGTTTATTCATCTCATGATGCTTGAGAGCTTGTGCCCGATGGAAATTACGATTACAATGACTACAACTAAATCTTTTGATATTGCTGTGCGTCAATAGATGACGCTTCAATTTATCAGGTCGTGAAAATTCACTCATACAACCTAAGTAAGTTCTGAATGGGCACTTTAATCTTTTTGTTAAATCATGAATCAACATGTGACGACCTAAACGATCTTTCCGCTTGAATCTAGCTGGACAATGCTATAACAAAGTTACGTATATGTAAAATGTAAAACAATTTACAAATTTTTTAAATTAACTATTGAATCACTTACTGGACATAGGAACGGTGTTTCCTCGCTGTGTATTAACTTATGATTGGCTAAATATTGCTCAGTTTTAAAGGCTTTTCCGCAATCCTCACAAGCAAATCGTGCGGATGAGGCGTGTGTTTTCAAATGACGCCGCAAAAATCGTTCGATCAAGAAACTCTTTCCACAATGTAGACAAGCATAGTCGTGCGTTGTAGTTTCTGTATGATGTTGTAAAGCCTCCAAATTAGAGAAAGAGGATTTACAAACGGAACAACAGTAATATTTCTCCGTTGTTTTTTGTTTTTGGACGGAATGAGCGTATTGATGAAGCCCAAGATCAGACAGAGTATTAAACACTTCACCGCACACATGACAACGATATTCCGATCTCTTATGACTGCGAGTATGTTCTAAGAAATCTTCGAGTTCAGCAAACATCATACTACAGCTACTTTGCACACATTTGTACACTTTCAATGCTAAATGAGAGACTATAAGATGCCCCTTTAGAGCTTTGTACGAATCAAATATTTCTTTGCAGAACTGACAATGATAGGTGCGATCTATGCTTCCATCCGGTGGTGCCTAGCAATAATTATTAAAATGATTATTTATCAAAAAAGATACACATTTAGTTATCTTTGGAATAAAAAAAATTGTAAACCTAAATGTCAAAAATCAAAATGTCAAAAATATATAATATCTACATACCTCTGGAGGTAAGGAGTGTATAGCAGTTCCTGGCCATACTTTATGTGATGACATATGTTTTTTAACGTTTGATTTTTGTGCAAATGCACGTCCACATACAACACACTGATATGGTTTTTCTCCTGTATGAGAACGTTCGTGTTGTTGCCAATAAAATTTTTTTGAAAATTGTTTGCTGCAATAACCACACTTATACTGCAATAGAAACTTTCTATTAATAAATGTACGACTTTAAATTATCAATGGTAACAAAAATTTATCATCAATACATACTTTCAAGTTTTGCGTTTGATTAGTAGCAGTTTCAGGTCCTGTTATTAGATTTTCATTCGTTGGTACATCAATTTTATCTGTATTGTTAATGTTTTGTTCTTGAGAAATATCACTTTGGAGAACTTGAGGTACATCGTTTGAATCATCTTTTATAGGATCATTATCCCCTGGAATAGTAGAGTTTGCAAAAGTATCCAAACCTTCTGAACTTAATATAATTGGAACACTAAATGTGGAATCTGTTGTAAAGTAATTAGCACCCTCTTGATCCATGCTATAATATATAAATGGTACATTATTTATTAAAAAAATATCTTTTAGT
>KQ435803.1:2090781-2107543 GCA_001276565.1 Melipona quadrifasciata
ATATTTACCTAAATAGCATATCAGATTCTTCAAGTATAATTGGTTCACTAAGTTGATCATTTTGAACAAATGTTTCTTGATTGAATTGTGATACATCTTCGCTATTGTCTTCTGTGTGAACAGTCTGAGTTTCATCATTCACCAAAAACTGACTCAAATCTACTGTTTGCTCTTGTGTTTTTTGATGTGTCCTTTTGTGCAACACGAACATGTGCAATGATGTAAATTGGCTTTTGCATTTTCCACACTGAAATATATCTTCCTCATCCTGATCGATTGCTAAATACAAAACATAAAAATGTTCAAATATTTGTAGAAATATTTACAAAAGTCTCTCTCTACAACGAACAATTATCAGTTGTTAGGTTATGAGTATTATTTCATCAAAAATAGCTACATACCTGAATCTTCAACTTCAGTTATTAGAGTTTGAGACTCTAATAACGATTGCACAGAAGGACTGTCCAATGATACACCTATAAAACAGAAAAAACAATCATCTTAAATCTCTGAAATACTATGTACAGTTCCTTTTAAAAAGAGGAAGATAAATAAGATACTTGGGTTAACCCCACCTATTTCTACGATAGAAAAGTTTTACCTGTTAAAGCGTCGAAAATAGATTGCGCCATGTTTTACAATGATATTAACGCTTCATTTTAAGCGAAATCAACGATCAGACTTTCACGAATCGTATAATATGAAGAAAATGAACAAATTCCAAGTCGAAAACATACCGAGAATTTCTACGCCCTGCCAGCGTTGTTGCTGACCAGGTCAGCGAATGATAATCGATATGTCGACTGCTGAAACGATTCTAACCTCGAAATAGAACAGGTCGTCTTGTAACGTGAAGTTTCGGTAGAGTGCGGTAGAATAAGACGCAAAATAAACGTGGGCGTGTAAATATTTTCTTCAAGTAGTTTTTTGAACAGAAAAATGACAGCGATATTACGTGTGAAACGTAGGTATGATAATGAGCCATTAAATGCTTTTGTAATTTCATGTAAGCGACAAAAGATTGTGGAAAACGAAAAAACCGAAGATGCATCAATTCCTCTAACCACATTTGCTAATTTTGCGGGGACCGTTAAACAACACGTTTGTATTAAAACACGAGTCATTTTTAGCAAATTGAACATTATTTTCATAGTAAAGTAATATTTACTTTATTTTTACAGGACGAGAACGTTGAACAATTATTTTCAGAGTAAAGTAATATTTACTTTATTTTTACAGGACGAGAACGTTGAACATTTAATTCAAACTTATGCAAAAAATGAAAGGCGAATACATTTGAAACCACACTTTACGGATGTCCTGAATAAAATAAGGGAAACAACGAAGCAGGCTTCGGCAGAAAATCGTTACAAAGTAGTTAATTGTTTTCGATCTTTGGATAATTCGAACAAGGAAAGTTCTGAAGAAACAGTTGTAACTGTAATAGACGTGGAGGATTCGAAATCTGTAACAAAGAAGGATTCTGTAGAAAAGGTAAACGATATTTTTTAAACAGTTTTTGGTTATTTCAGTGAGCAATTATTTACATAATACGAATAACGTTTTACAGGATGATGATTACGTGTACGATTTATATTATGTTGAAACCAAGAATGACATATACTTGGATGAAGATGTATCTGTACATCCATTTCATCATTTAGTTACTTATGAGGGTAATGACTACCCTGAAGCTGAATATGATTCAGAGGATTCTAATTCAGAGTCAAATTGGAGAAATGATTATCCCGATTCTAGTAACTCTGAAGGATCAATCGACGAAGACGATATAAGAGCAGCTGTTATGAATATGAGAATTGAAGATGGATCAGACTCATCTGAAGAAGATGATTTTATTTATGCGGTTGATGAAAATGATGTGGACACTTATGGTTACAAATACGCGAGATATAAGGCAATGATAAAACAAGAATTGAAGGAAGATGACGATGATGATCACCTTAGTCTTGGTATAAATATGTCTGAAGATTCAGACGAGGAATGTGAAGTACATTGTAAATAATAGCTAATTACGCGTAAGTCTTTTTATAGTGAAAGGAAATAAGTTAAGTTATCAATGCAATATACATATTTCATATTGTGTTAAAGTCTTTCAGTTCAATAAAATCAATATATCTTTTTATTTCTTAATTAAAATTGTTTTCCAAATATGAGATTTTCCCAGTACGTAGAAGTAAGGGTCATAAAGATTTTAGTATTTTATTCATGTCTATATATTTATTACATATTTATATAGATATACTTTGTATGTAAAATTCATCTATCAAAATAAAAACAATAAAAGGTAAACCTAGATGTCGAAGTGACAAAGGAAGGTGTGTAGGTGTTTAGAAAAAGAATCGTTTTCGACGATATGGCATATAATAATATACCAGATTTATAATGTATAACAAATTATTGGAAGTACCAGATAGAGATTTACAAATGTTCAGCAATAAAGTAGCTTCTCCGTGATGTGTTATTAAATCTTTTGTATTTATTTTATAATGGAATATTGTGAATCTTGCTTTCCTTTAGACAGTAATTAGCAGGAGGCCTGTAAATAACATAACAATTACTTTTATAAAAGTATTTGCGATCCTTCGCGTTTTATCTGACTATACTACTCGCCGAAATATGAAAACAATTTTTATATATGTAACTGAGATTTTTCGAATCCGTTGTGCCATTGTTCAATATTGGACAACGTTCGGATTGCAACATTTGCGTACATATTTCTTCTTTTTTGCTTTCCTTTCTCTCTCTCTCTCTCTCTCTCTCTCTCTCTCTCTCTCTCTCTCTCTCTCTCTCTCTCTTTCTTTCTCTCTCATTGTCGACATTCACACGCGAAAAAATTCTTTCAACGAACTCGTTATGTGATATGAATAGTACGCTGCGTATACGTGTAACACTGGCCTTAATTCTAATTTTTACATTTACGCGCTCGCAACGAATCCATTACTTGTATACAAGTACAGGCGATGCTTCGTCTTTTTTTTTCTTTTTTCTTTTTTTTTTTTCTTTTTTGCAATGTGTAACGAAGAAAATGCGTTAGTAAAGATCCAATTATACCGTATCCGGAATTCGAAGAGAAATACTAAGGGCCATTAATTTATCTTTACTCTCTCGTTTATTATACGTTCGAGAATGTTGGCAAAGCGATAGGAAACTCCGACCTTTCTTTCTTATGGCAGTCTGGATACAGTTATCAACGTACTTACTTGTCGAGAGTATGAGCGCGACTTATGGACAATGAAATCACTTATTTATATATAATATATTAAATGTCATATTGCAACTTAGCGTTTTCACAAGCTGAGAATTGGTATCATTCAGGATTATTACTATATAGTACCGTAATACTCTACTCGGCTACTGTACAACATTTTACACTCATCGTTACTTCCGTAATTCTTTAGGTATGTGTCGATTATCAGTTATAACTACGAGATTATTAAAGAGTCATGAGATTGCACACCTTTCGTATTGGTCGATCGTGACGTATAAGACCAGCTGCATCGCGAATCTAATTGCAACTATGATCTCTTTCGTATATAGACTTATATGTGTATCCCCATTTGACAGTTTCACTTTGGTGTATTTCGTTTTACATACTCGTACAATATCCAATATCTTATTCTTACCTGCATCAAGCCAAAGTGAACTATCAAACGTATCGTCCACGATCACCTAATTTTCCTCTTGCTTCTACTTAACGTTTTAGCTTCACGTTTCACGCAGCTCCTTTTTCATGTATGTACACGTTGGATATAACTGAATTTATAAGTACAAACAATTCCCTGGATTAACAGAAATCACACAACGGTCAATCAACTAAATCGAATAGTCGGCAATTATATTATATATATAAACTGGCAACAATTAACAGTCCCATCGGTTGTCGAGAGTCTTTTTAAAGTACTGACGCCTCGGTCCTGCTGCTTGGAGGCGTCGTTGCGTGACTGCTCGGATTATTATTATTGTTATTGTTGTTATTGTTGCTCGCCTCGCCGGCATGACTCGAGCAGTAGAACTTCTTGTGAGCGATGAACGTGCTCATGTAATTGAAGCTGATATCGCACGAGCTGCAGTAACACGGACCACTCTTGTTTGGGTCCGAGCTTTCTTCCGGAGGTGGCGTATCTTCGCGTTCTTGTTTCACCTTGTTAGTCACCGTCGGTGGTGGTGGCAGCGGCGGCGGCGGCGGCGGCGGCGGTGGAGGTGGTTGAGGACTCTTTCGAACTTCGGTCTTTCCATTCACTTGCACCTCGCCAGGGATCTCCTCGGGGGTCGTAGCTGGGGCAGGCTCCGGTGTCGGCAGAACCGTTTCGTCATCGAGTACGCACGTTATGTAATTCTCTTCCTACAAGTGACAAATCAAAGAATTTATCAGATGAAGATGATAACAATCGAAGGACGCGAAAAGGACTCTCTTCCCCGGGAAAATCAAAGGATAATATTGTCGTGTTACATACTTTTCTTTAATGGTATGATTCGTGTACCTGTAGATCGGTTCCGCGTTTCTCAAAGTGCATTTTGATGTGAGTTCTCATTCCTCGCAACGTATTTCCTTTGTAACGACAGATCGTGCACCTGAAAGCTTTGACGCCCTGATGAGCGTCCATGTGACGTTGAGCTGCTCCGGCTGTTGGACTAACCGCACCGCAAACGGGACATCTCCAACCTCCGGTTGGGCCGCTGGTACAAGTATGAGTGCCCCCGGGTTCAATTATAGTCTGAAAGGGAGTACGTTAAATTTTCAATCCTAGAAAAAAGTATATTGTTCGATTTATTCAGCGGAAAGGCGAAAAATCGAAATTTCTTGTGTGAAAATTTCGGCAGGATAAACATACATGTATGTACGTATAACAGAACGGGCACTAACTTTGCATTTGGAGCAACGCGAATGATGTTCCTGAGGTTCTGGCCTTTTCGGACAGTAAAACGCTTGATGAGCCACTAGATTATCCATAGATGCGAATTTGATGCCACACGCGGCGCAGATTAACTGCACCAAAGGGGGTGAGGGTGTACCGGGTGGCGGAGAACTATTGCTGACCGTTGTTTCCCTCGCCTGGCAATAATGCTTTTTATGCACGACGTAATTTTCATGTCGGCAGAATACGATGTTACATTCTTTGCATCTGAAAATCAAACGATTTTCTACAATTTAATCTATCGTCCTAAATTTAGCTCTTCCATCGACATCTGTTTACTTTTATCTCTATTTCTATTTTAATTTTAGTATACTAACTGCATAAAAAGAAAATTGTATCAGGAAAACGTCAAGAGCAGGTACCTCACCTCGAGACACCGTGCTTCACGAGAACACCAGGAACAGGCGGTGGCGGAAGCTCGGCCAGTCTGAGAGCGAGTTCCGTCGGTGGAGGAGGTGCAACAGTTCCAGTTGCCGCAGGAGCAGAACCGATCGATCTTGCTCTGGGACTTGCGCTTCCTCTGGACCTTGGACTGCCAGGCGGAGGAGGCAGAGAAGAAGGTGCCGGCGACACCCTGTTCTCTTTCTCGTCCTGACGAGCCGGTGACTTTCGAACACTCAGATCGAGTGGCGCCGAGCCCGATGGCGACGTGGACGATGCCACGACAGATGCCGGCGTCGTTGGTTTGTTCGCTGCTCGGAGAACCGGCGAAGGCTCGACCACGGCGTTCTGCGGCGTGGTGGCGAGGCCTCTTGTCATCGGTTGAAGATGACCTGTAACAAAGTGAAACTCGTCAGTTTCAATTCAGATAACTGAATTCAATCGCCAAAAGTTAACGGAGTTCTACCGTGACGTAGGAACGATTAATTTTTCAAACAAATAACTAACTCGTCAACGGTGGATTATTCAAAAACTTCTCAACCTGTAATTAAGTTGAAGTTTAACTTCAAACTTGACAAAGATATCCGTGTAAATCAACAATCGAAATGCAAGTGACATAAATTAAAAATATCGAAACACGTACCATTCGGAAGAAGGAAGCACGCAGTATCAGGCGCGGGCAAAGTGGGCGCCGCCAGGACACTAGCACCCCGGAACAGAGAGTACGGCACGATCAAAATAGGATTCGTGGGCAGCGCCAGACAAGGCTGCGGAGGCGGCGATTCACCGGGACTGGCGCTCGTCGGTGGCGAAGCTTTCACTGACGAAGAAGCTACCGTAGCCGCCGGCGGTGTATCTTTCACCACGTGCCTGGTGCTGCAATAGTGCGTCTTGTGCGCTCTGTAAGTCTTGAGAGAGCTGAATCGAATGTCGCAGTTCCTGCAATATCTCTCCGCCTCTTCGTTCAAGGAGCCGTTCGAGGCAGTTGCCGTGCCACTTCCCGGAGTGGTGGCCGTGGTCGGGGCGGTTGGTATCGTCGGCGGCGCAGGAGACGCAGCGTGCATCCTCATGTGTCTGTTCAACGAGACCTTCTTGTCCGCGCTGTACGAGCAGTGAGGACAGGCGTACGCCTTCTTCACTTCGAATTTGTTGGATTTCTCCTCGTCTTCTTCGTTGGTGGCGTCTTCCTCGAGCCGGGGACGATGAGCGCAGTAAAATGTGCGATGCGCCTCGAGGGTGCTCGCCGAGCTAAAGCGGATGCCGCATGGGGGACAGATGAGAGGCGCCGGCCTGGCTGGTTCCACGGTGATCGTCTCCTTACCATCGGTCGGAAGTACGAACAGACGACCCGAGGCGATTGCTGCAATGTTAGTTTCTTCGAGTGAGTTACGTACTGTCTGTCTGCCCGCACGTAGTATTTTAATAGACTCGTGAACGATCGAAGGTACAAGAAATCGTACGTCATTGAAAGATTCGAGGATGAAAACTGATCGAAACGATTATGTTACCATTCTGAAGTCCAGCCGGAAGGGGTGGCACAGGATTCGGCGGTGAGGTATTCTCCGGTTTGACGGTGAGCGCAACTACAGCGGCGGGTCGAAGAGCGGGATCCGTCGCCAGACTAGGATTGAGTCTCAGTCTTGGTGCAGCTTCGTCGTCGAGTTTCAGCTTTTTCTCCGCCGGCGGGCCATCCGTGTTCGATCGCCTCGAGGAGTCCTCCGAGTCTCTTCTACACATGGATTCTCGTTTTCTAATCGAGGACGACGAGGAGGACGACGATCTCGGTTGACAGTCTTCTTCCTTGACCATAACCAGGTTGGACTCTTCGTCCGTGTCCTTTGGACTGGATTCTCGCGTTTGATTGGGTCTCGGCGTGACATGTCGATCTCTCAAGCTTCTCGCAACCTGTGAGAGAGTTATCAAACACATTTCGTTCGTTCATTTTCACACGAGACTGATCGAACGTCGTAGAAATTACGAAATTTTACCTCGATATCTTCGGTGAGACTAGCCAGTCGTTTCCGAGCGTCTTCGGAGAGCACGCTGAGCTTCAATCGGATGTCCTCAGCGGCCGAATTCGCGATCGCAACGGACGAGGAAGGGGGATTCAGTCTCGGTGGCGGCGGTAAGTTGGACTCTTCTTCGACGACCGGCGCGATCGGGCTGGAAACCGCTGATCCACCGCCCTCCACTCCGCTGCTCACCGATGGTGTCTTCTCCGAGTCGCTCCATTCCTCATCCTCCCCTGAAACCGTAGAAAAAGGACATCACCTTTACTTTCTTCCTACCAATCTCAGTCACAAAAAAAAAAAATTCGATAAATCTAAAAACTTCTTCAATTTTAATAAAAATAATCGGAATCGGAATAAACAAAACTAATACACTGTGTCTGATAAATTTCTAATCAAATATCTCTGTGTTCCTACATTTTTTCAAACTGTTCCAGTGATAGTTCACGAATTCCTCGGAAACGACCATGGCCCAAGTGGAAGTAACGGTCGTCTGGTCGTCTCGGCGGAGCCGGAAGTGGCGGGCAACGGAAGAGAGCGAGAGGAAAGAAGGAGAAGAAAAAAAAGAAAATGCCCAGCACGCACGTTAAACGATGCGTCTCTATGGCCGTTCGGCTCCCTAATGGTCGTTCGCCACGCCAACCTTTGCGTACCCTCTGTTCCCTTCCCTTCTGCCGTTCCATCCGCCTATCTCTCTCTATTCGTCTATCTATCTCTCTACCAGGCCACCCCACTCGCTGCACCCTTCGCGAGCCTCTGGTAGATCCCCACCACCGTTCGACGAATTCGCTTCCACGCCGAAAAGGAGCTGCCCTCGCGTCGAAATCTCGAATGATCTCGACACAGCGGGGGTTGTTCGGCCTATTTGCTCATCCACGGCACCCTTTCGCAGAGAACGCGTCTAGAAACACTTTCCGATTCGATGAAAGGTAGAATTTTGTATCTGAAGTTTGATTTGAGGATCGGGGAAACTAGCTTGCGAGAAGATTCTCTTTTAAACGGTTTGAGAGAGCGAGGAATTTGGGGGGTTTAGGTTAGGTCTCACCCCAGTGTATTAGTTTTGTGGAATAATGAAACAGTCTTATCTTTTTCTCTGTGATCTTTCTCTGGGACCTACCGAAACCTAGACGCGAAGCATTCTACCTGAAACACCTCAAAAGCTTACCGAATTGTAAGAATGACACTGGTCTAATTGTCACGTTCGTTTGACTCGGGTAATGTTGAATCTTTGAATTTACCATGTCGTACAAAAGGCAGGAAACGATTTGTCATATTTTTTGTCAAGTACAAAAACATTGTCGAATTTACAGACACCAGAAATCAACCCCATCTACACCCCGTTCGTGAAAAATCCTGTTGCCAAGCGGCGAAACGAGTCTCGGACACGCAGAAATCGACACCTCGGATCGTGGTATCTCTCTCGTCGCGGGCTCCTCTCGTTTCCCCCGGCGATCCTTCTCGCGGGTATCCAGCAAAGCGGCAACGGGCAAAACCGAGTACACCGTCCAGGTGGGTTGTCCTCGAAATCGAGACGACACGCGTATCGTCCGTCGAATTACCCGGATGCTTTAATTGCCCGCCTGGGCGAGGCTGCTTCTCGGGGCTTTTTCGCGTTCGTAGCGCGCGAGAGCGAGAGAAACGAAGGGACGAGAGAAGAGACAAGAGGCAAGAGGAGGCGAGATGCTGAGGCAGATTGGGGCAAAGGGTTGCAGCGCACTCTCCTAGCCTATCCACGGCTTGCATCTACAGCTCGGTCGTGTTCCTTCTGCCTCTCTGTAAATAAGCGGTCATCGATGGATCGGGCCAGAGTACACCACCGCGTTCCTCTCTCCTTTTCCTAATGCTATCTACCTTCGAGTCCCTATTTCTCGCACGGTCCGCGCAGCAGCTTGTCGTCGTTGCCCGTCCCACGGGGGCGAGGGAGTTTCAGCATTCTTAATTGCACGCGCGTACAAGCTACCTGGGACCGCGGGACACGCTCGTCTCGCGTTTACGCGCGAGCTTCGGAGTTTCGCCCGAGTTGCGATCGAAATTGCGAAATGTTTCTGTTATTTCGGGACTGTTTCGCGTGCAACGATTCTTTTCGGTTTTAATCTCGAAGATTTTGCTAATCTGAAATCAGCATGACCTTGTTGACGAGCGTTACTTTGTTCCTTTAATTAACGAATAACGAAAAGGATAATTGTTCTAAATTAGAAATCGAACTGACTGATACCAATTTCTGTCGATTCCCAAATATTCAGAACAAGAAGAGATGTTGCTAGTTACCTCGCACCAATAAACTCTCTTCCTAATTCCAATCCAACGTTTCGTGTCACACGACGATAGAATAAAAAGCAGGAAAATAGTCAACCAGAGTCGAAAGCTCTGTTAACTATCCAGGAAGCAAACGATCAGGCTCAATAAATTGCATCTTGCGCTTTAGTATCTGCGCGGTTGAAATCACAGGACAGGCGGTTGAATCTTTCTCGTCGAGGACATTCTCTCTCTCCTCCCTCTCTCGAAACGACTCTATCAAGCACGAACGATGTCCCACGACGTGAACTATTAAACTCGCAAACGCTCGTTCGGTCGCCTCTATCTGCCTTTCATTCTCGTTACTGGCTTCGACCATTCTTAATTGCACGTGCATGCAAACGTTCAACGGCCGATCGAGAGGGCTGCACCTTGCTCGCCTACAACCACCTACTACAACCGCCACCAACCACCTCCGGCTTCGTTGAGGGTGTAATATATCTCGAAAAGAAGACGGCGATGGTGGTGGTGGTGGTGGTGGTGGTGGTGGTGTTGGCCGATGGTGGAGGGCAGATGGGGGCACGGGGAGGCAAACACGGCCGCCATTAACATATCCGCGGGCTGATAAGCCATTCTCAGAACCGATACCGCGCCCGTGTACACCTTCGGCCCCGCTTTATGCGAGAAACGAACAGCCGCGTGAGAAACGGAGTTCGGAAGCTCTCCTGCTCTTTGCCACTTACGCCATTGTTCCCTTTGTTGCCAGCGGTTTTAATTGAATTTAGAAACAACCGCGCCTGCTACTCTGTTATTCGTTGCCGTTTCTGACGTGTCTTTTCATCGGAGCTTCCATTTCTTTTCGTCTACTTGGCTTTGGGGATTCTTTCTCCGCGTGAGAGTCGACCGAACCCCCCGCAGTGGAAATAATTTAACTCGCGGTGACAAGAAGGACTATAACTGTAATTAAGCCTTTCAAACTCTATTCTTGAAAGTTTTAAGATTTTCTTTTTTTTTTCTTTATACGAGTAGGACTGTACAGAAAAATGCGTTTTGGACTTTTATCTTCGAATTTTGCTAATCACGCGATAATTTTTAATTTTTTTGTTTAAGTTTTGGTTTCTTGATTGTCGAAGACTACTTTATTGTGTATAAAGAGCAGAGAGATACCTGCTTGATACATAAAAATTGCAGCGTCATAGTCGCAGCAGGTGGCACATTTTTCAGTCATGCATTATGTTACAATTTATCGCATGCGTGTTAAAACGCTATAAAACGCGGTGCAAAAATTTAATTAATCTCCGATCAATTAAATCCATTATTGAACTGTGAAAACTTTATCAAGTTTTATTCTACTTTTATTTATTTTCGTATTTCTGCGACAATTTTGTTCGCCTCTTTCGTCAAAGATTAATACCCTATTATTGCAAATAAAAGTTTTATCGTACACAAGTTTTATTACACTTTCATGGTTTTTACTACCAGACAATTTCTTCCATCTCTTTCGTCTCCAAAGATTGGTACACAGTTTGTTACACGGTAAAAGTGTCGCTGCAACAATTTACAAACATCCAAAATTTCACTTTGGCATCGCCATCCACCACGATTTTCGAGCGATCATCCCTGACTTGTATCATGTTTGAACTCCGTCCTAATCATCGCGAGCAAAGGTCGAGATCTGCTCCTTTCCTACTCCCGACTCGGCACCGGTCATCCGCCGTTGGCTGAACGCGTAGGTCCAGCCAACACCCAAAGGAAGGATGATACGATGGCAGTACATTGGTGGCAGGAAAACGAGCGCAACGGTAGCAGCTTCATCGGCGCTATGCAAATAGGATCCTGATCGTGACGCGGGTAGGCAAACACGCGACGTACAGGTAACAGGCAGGGCTAGTGAGGCCTGAGTGAGTCCTCTTTGCTTCTTCTTCTTCTTCTTCTTCTTCTTCTTCTTCTCCTCCTCTTCTTCTTCTTCTTGTTTCTGCTTCTTGTTCCTTCTTTCCAAGCCGTGTTATAGCAGTGTGCGCCCTCTTTTCACGGGGCCACGACCCATGCCAGAGATGCATGCCACTCGTACCGATGCATCCATGAACACTTTGCTTTTCTCTTTCTGTCTTTTCTCCTCCCTCCTCTCCCGTGTCATTCGTCCTCTCTTCCTCTTTCCACTGGTGGCCACTAGTCTTTCCCTCTCCTCCCCTATCGACTCTCTGCCACCGCTGCATCGTGGAGATATGCTAATGTAGCCGTCCCGATCGTGACACTGCGGCTGCTAAGTGAGAGCTCAAGTCGCAACCTTCTCATCGGCTCCTACGCCGCGCGTCCAGTCTCTTCCTCGTGGCTACGCTCGATCTCGCTCCACCTTTCCACTGGTCCTGTTCCTGTACCCTGCGGCTTTCGAACTCGAAGGTTCTCGTCGGACGTTGACAGCCCGCTCTGTTTCGGATGACGTTCCTCTGCTGAGCCTCGCGGGAAATCCCCGGGGATTTCGTTCGGACGTGTGGTGCAAGGGAAGACGGAATCGACGTTGATGAGAGGTGGAAATTGGTCGTAGCGATCGTAGTCAACCTAGTCTTGCGACATCTTTCGCAACGATATCAATTTTTTCCTTCATTTCGAAAATTGGACACAGACACTAATGAGCAGACTCCTTGTAAGTAACGTGTAAAATTTTATAATATTCAAGACAGAATATATATATGTGTTTCTATTTAGATTTAATTATATTATAATTATAGTATTATACTATGATAGTATACTATATAGTATTATACTATGATACTATACTATACTATAATATATATTAATCGGCTATAATACATTATACTTTATATTATATTATACAATAACAATTATTGTTATTTTACACTACTATGATACTGTAATTATATATATACACATATACAGTAATTATTACATATATATCAGTTAATTTTATATACATAGTACATAAATAAATGGATTTTTATCTATCATTAAATTGTTATTATTTTACGTTAATGCTATGTACATAAAATTAACTAATATATATACATTATCAGACATAATATTATAGTAACATTAGTTGTACTAATATAAATATAAATACATGTATATTAGTTAATTTTATAGTATTAATGTAAAATAATAATAATTTAATGATAAAACTCCACCAGTCCAATCGTAGTGAAATTTGTAATTGTTCTTGTCAAGGAAAAAAGAAAAATGGCCATTCAGTTACACAGTTAGCAGGCGTCCGTCGAAGGGCAGGAAGTACGCCTAAGCCGACGTCGAAAAGTACACGCTCCAAAGCTACGAATTGGCCCTTGTTCTGCTTATCAGAGCATTTGTTCACAGCCGTGCTGGACTATTCGTTGAATAGCCTACGGCGTCGCTTATTGCTAGAACAAGACGCTCAGAAGTCCTTGCTTTTTGTCTCTGTGTGCTCGTTTTAAAAGACGAATCGATCTTGATTTCATCCGAGCGCGATGTAATGAAGAAGCAACCGTTTCGCCGTTTCGAGCGATCAATCCCTGTGGAAACGATGGCCGCTCGAGCGATCTGGTGGCTGGGCCGGAGTACAAGGATCGGCGCGGGGCCCCTTGTACTACAACATTATGCACAATTTACCGGACGACGTCTCTAGAAACGAAACTGTCCATGTCCCGATTCAATTAAACGCCGATGCAATCGATCAATTCAATTCGTCCCGTTACACTTAGAGCTCCTCAAGATTCACCAAGCATCGGCGCAAGCACACCTCATTAAAACGCAAATCTACCCGATCGATCCGATATCTTCGATCTGCCTTTATTCCGGTCTGCTCCTTGCCTCGTCGTCGTTTTCTTCGTCGTCTCGACGAGGGGGTGGCAGCTATAGGAAAGAGAGGAAGAGAGAGAGAGGATCTTGTACGAGAGAGTCAGTCCATCCCTTCCAAGAAGTTCAGATCACGTCGCGGAGAACATTATTCATGCAAAGCTCTTACTACGTCCACCTTTCTTCTATCTGCGTATCAACACGCGTTGAGTATACGTGGCCGTCATACGTGTAGTGACACGCCGGCCAGCCTCGGCTCCGGAGTTGTCTCCGATCACCGTGTCTCTTGAAAATTTCGTCGAACAACTAACGAGGGCGGAAAGCTCAGGGAAATTCGATTCGGTTACCTGGGAAATCGTCGATCCTCGCTTGTACTGTCAAACTTCGCTTTCCTTCGATTTTCCAAAGGTCGCAGTTGGCCAAGTTTGAGAACCTTCCTATTTTTCCATTTCTTTTTCAATTGCAATTGTCCAGACGAAAATTTACAGATTCTCGTACTGTTGCTCGTTCGAACACTTAAACGCCTCCGCAGTTTAAAACTGTGCGTTTTAATTTGACGTTAGGCCCTAACAACGGGAGTTCCGTTTAACAACGAGTTCTCTCGCCGAGAACTTCTCCGAAGCAATTATGCTCGATCATCGATTCGCGCGTTGTCGACAGATTAAACAATCGTGAATTAAACGCCGTGCCTCGCCGTCGTATTATATCGCGCCCCTTCGCACTTAGCCAGTGGACGTCGAGTCGACTCGACGCGTCTTGTTGAACGCCACCGCTAAAAATCAAAGTAGCCAGCCGACTTATCGAACACCATCTTCCACCTTCGCGAAACAGAGCTTGCACGAAGATTAAAACGCTCTCGAAAGGATATAATAAATATCCGGTCGAACGACGTTGAACAAGATTCGAGCTTCAAGGTCCGTCTCGCGGATCGATTGGGGAATTTAATTACATCGGGGAATGGGGGATGGGGGATGGGGAGGGGGATCGATCGAGGATCGTCCACCAAGATCGGGCATCGGTGTTTTTGAAACGTGTCGCGTGTTCGCCGGCGCCGATGCGCGAGCAAGGCAGTTTCACGTGACGAGCGTTCGCGTGTGCATACACGCAGGACAATAATGATAGTAATTATGCTAAAGGGCAACGATAAATCCCGAGTGTCGATATCGCGACGAGATAGCGTAACGTTTCGACTTTCGGCTATTTACCACTTAATTACTCGATCGGAGTGGTGGACGGGTGGTCGATGGGAACGAAAATACGCGGCGATTATTTGCCGGCAATATTATTAGTTCATTGAGCCGAGTGAATAAAGCTAACGATGCCCGTTATTAGCGCAATTATCCCGCGATATTATGTTCTAATGGCGATGTTTAGCGGCAAATATGTGTGTATGCGCCCTGACTCGTAAATGGCTACTATCTCTCTCTCTCTTTCTCTCGATACGCCTGTTGAGAGTTTAATTAATACGTGCTTACACGTTTGTCTGATGACGAGGATGACGTAGTTTGATCCAATCCGCAGGTTTCATCGACTTGGACTGGCAGATTTCGTACCTTCGTACGAATGAAAAAATTAGGAGGAAGCTGAAGAGAAAGGAGAAACGGCGTGAAAAGAGAGGAGAAATGATAAATAAATGAAAAAGAAAGAAGAGAGGGGTAAACTTCCAATTGTTTCGCCGTTGCTCCGTTGAAATTAATCTGTTGATCTTGCGAATCGCCAATCTCTTCGACTCGTGGTCGATTAACGCGTGTCCGTGCCCTGTGCCGCCCGTTTCGTCTATTTCGTCTGTAGAGTGAATAGATGAACAAATGATCCCCATAAATATATTCCATACGATTGTCCTGCGTCGAAAGCATTCTCCTACGGTGGAAACGATCTGGCGATCAGCGCCAGGACGCAGCTGTTTCTTCTTTTATCTCGCGACAGGAACAGGATCCGTGCAGGTCGTTTCGCTCGCTAGCAGGACCTTCGAGGGACGTTATCACGTACTCGCCATCTGTCACCGAGCTTGGTTTTCACTGCTTTTGCTGGCGATTTTTTTCTTTCTCCTCCGGTGCCGGTGAAAACCAGAAATCGAGCCCGCCAACCGTGCCGCGAGGAGGCACGACGCGCTCTCGTTGTCCTTTAAATCAAACGCTACCAACTATCTTAGAATAACTTGGCGAGTGACCATCGTTCGAGATTTTGCCGCGGAGATCCGAAGTTTGTGTATTAAATATAAGCCAGGATTGAGAGATTCAAGAGACAGATAAACGATTCGATGTGTCGATTAGTGTCAATTAATGTCTTATCAACAGGCTTTACTCTCAGAGACTCGAACTTTCGCTTTAATTGCCCAATCACACGTACGATCGTCACTTCGGCGAGAAACGTTTGGATCTTTCGTGCGGTATTAGTCGGAGAGACACTCTCTCGAGTTTTAATCTCTTATCTTCTCTTCGATAAGGAGATTCGAGATAAGATTCCCGATAATCTTGCCAAGATTACCTCTCTTCACAGGCGACTGACCTTGTCTACGTCTACGCTGCAACGTACAACGAATTACTTAGAACCCGAGAATGTTTATTCATTTCCACGCATCTGTGTTCCTGAATAATTACCGTAAATTACCCTGGTATGAATAATCTGCGAAGCACATTCGATGCAAAATAGACGAGCAATAAAAGGGAAAAAAGGGGAGAAAGAGGTGGAACCGCAAGGAGCCGAGGAGACGCGAGTACCGAGGGAAAAATGGAGAACATTTATCTGTTCGAGTGTCTTCGTTGGTGTCAACGGCTGGTATCTCTTAATGACTGCCCCATCTTTCAAGGCTTAATCGTCGACACGTATAAAGCATATCCCTGGCTCTCTCTCTCTCTGCATATTCAACGCGCACGGCCGCAACGGGCTCGTGCTGCGTACACGCGTTGAAAATTATCTGCCGCCTCCGCCTTCGATTAAAATTCCGGATTCCTGTATTCTGGAAGGAACAAAACGTCCTGCCCACGATTCCAACTTATTCACGAATCACGAAGCCACTTCGTTCTTCTTTCTTCTTTTTTCTCTTCTTTCCTTTTCTCCCCCCCCCCTCCTCTCTTCCCGCTCTCTTTTTCTTTTGAGCAATAAGATTTTGCAACTTGAAACGGGCTGTTGCGATAAAGAGACAGCTCCACTCTTCAGCACTTTGAGAAGATCGATAAAAATTAATTAAAAACAAATCACTCTGCCTCCTTTAACAAATACAATTCCATTTTCTCAGAAATAGAAAAAGGGTTCTTTACCAAATTTAATTTAATTTACGACTGGTAATATAATTTGTATAATTTATATTAATATTAATATAATTGGTTTGGCGACTCAATGAAGTTGATCGAAATGAAATTTTAGTTGATACTTCATCGTGCAAACTAATCCACTAATCTGAACGTGAACATC
>KQ435803.1:2147322-2161407 GCA_001276565.1 Melipona quadrifasciata
TCGCGTTGAAAACTCACCCCTTCGTCGTCAGTCGCCTCCTATCGGCCAGGCATAAATCAGGCTGGCGATCTTAATAAATGCGCGAGAAGCGAGCGGAGGTAAGCCCCCCTCCTCTCTCCCTCTTTCTCGTCTGATTATCGGGTGCGAGAGAGAGAGAGAGAGAGAGAGAGAGAGAGATTGGAAGGTATGTGTCGAGGGGGTTGAAACGCGACACGAACGAGAGAGGGGAGGGAGAGAGGAGGGGTCGTATGAAACGTCGGGGCGGTTGGTAGGCAGCTAATATCCTCCTGGCCGCTATCCCTAGGCTCATCTCAATAAATTCAATATACTTGTGTAAATCGGAACCCTCGAACATCTCCCCGTCGAACAGTCTCTCTCTCTCTCTCTCTTTCTCTCTCTATCGCTCTCAGCGAGAATGGTTGGCACGGAGATGAGCTGCTAGGCCCCTCGTGGCTGCTGCCTTCTCTCCTCCTACCACCTTCTACGAGAACAGGCCGATAATGTGTCGATTATTGATTACCCATAATGAGCCAACCGCTTTGATTTTTTTTTTTATTTTATGCTTCAGTGGCTCGACGTCTCATGCGGTAGTTTCGGGGCTGAAAGCGTTACCATCGCGTCGTGGATGCGAGATTTTAAACTTGAATTTTTATTCGAAATTTCCTATCACCAAAATCATCTTTCTCAAACGAAACGCAATACATCTGACAGTGAGTGTTAATTATTCAAATTCAGACAAATTGCTACTTTTTCAAATTTCATCGAAAAATCGAACAAAGTACCTTGTTCGTATTATAAACGCAGGTCTAACTGTGAGTTCTCGTCTGAAATTTTCGCCAGTCGAAAGCGTTAAATCACGCAACCGCTACAGTTTACCTCCCCCGCGTAAAAGAAGGATAATATATAAGAACATAAAAGAGGTAGCAGCACCCTCGGCGAGGATTCGTACGGTTCTCCGGTAATTTCTTAGCGATCAGGGGACGAATTTAACCGCGGCTCTCAATATCTATCCAACGGCCTATACCCGACTTCCCTCGAACGAGCTTTTCATCGAGTCGTTAGTTAACGGTTCCACGGCTGCTTCTGCCCCGTAGTTATCGACGACTTATCGCGGCCAGTAATGCCGCGCGGATCGTATTTAACCGGCGATATTAATCGATTATTGATACCAGCCGGTGTCCCATAATTTCACGGATCTTACCCGCGAGCCACTCTCTCTCTCTCTCTCTCTCTCTCTCTCTCTCTCTGTCCTGTCCTTTTTGTGATTCACGTCTTTCGCCACGATTTTAATGAGCGTACCCCCGCTACCCGTAAAGGGTTATATTTCGCGCGTTATCGAGGCGCTTCTTCCCACCCTCTTCCCGTTTCCTTTTCACGGAACCGATAGAGAAAATACGTCCCCCGGATTCGCGACGAGCTTTTCATCGAGCAGTTAGTTAGAGCGGCCGATTGCGAGGCACGTCTGAGAGATAACCATGCGAGAGCCACCCTCCCTATCCCACCTCCCCAGCGCAATCGACGACCGTAGACGACTTATCGGCCACTTTTACGCGCCACCGTACGTTTCTCTAAACGATCGCGTTTAAACGCTCGCTACCAAACGATCACGCGCGATTACAGCTTCCGCGAGTTGCCCCGTATTTTCTGTGCGCGGCCAACTATTATACATACTTTTTTCCTTCCCTCTATTCCTCGGCTTCCACACTCGGCTCTCGAGAATCTGACGATGGACGCAAGTGCATTGGCGTTTCCTACGGCTTTGTGAGATTTGTGGAGTCGGTAATTTGCCACTCTTAAGGTTTCTTTCCTCACCTTTCTTCGCTCTTACGTTTTCCGAGATTTTGGCGGCGAGTCACGAAGATCGTGGTAGTAAATATAGTTACTTTCTACGTGAAATGTGCAGGAAAATCAATACCGAACGCAATTAATTTTCATTCAAATGAAATTTTAAAATTCAACTTTGAAATGCTAGTATTACGTATCGTATCCGTTTTAAGTCACAGCTGCTACTTTCGTAGTCGCACATTTGTACTCGTATCTCTCAATAATTCTGAAATATATTTCGGGTCAATATTATTTGCGTATCATCACGATTAGTTTAGAGAATAAAAAGAGAGCAGTGGAAAATTAAATCGCATTACTTTCGAGCAATTAGACGTGGAAATGAAACTATCCCATTTGATTTTTAATTTAACGAACGATTGCGAATAGAATTTGTACATTTGTGTTTGGCTACGTGATGATAGATTGCGTGGGCAGCTTTGAATTTCATCGGGCAAAATGATTCCCCCTCGATCAGGACATCTTTCTTCGTCGTCTGCTTGGTGGTAGCCCAGGCGAGGAACCACGGCGAGATAAAAATAATAAATCATCCTGTGTACGAGAGAAGCGAGACGCACATGCATTGCCGAATTCGCCGGTATCGCGAGTCGATACGGAAATGGCTGCGCGAAAAGAGGGTTGCTGCGAAACGCTGCGGACGGGTTTTCTTACTTTTGTTAACGCGTCACGCGCTGCGTTTGTTACTTTTAATTGTTTCAGAAAAAATTACATGATATTGCACGAATATACATGTTATATTATAAAATGTAGAGTAGAATATATATTTAAAGTACGTCTAGTATTATTTAGAGGTCAGAAATTTTATATGGTGTATATATATATATGTATATATTTGTAGAGTAAAAACTTTTGATTTTTCATTTTTCAATCAAACAAGTAGAAACTGATTCATTTTACAAAACTCTTCTCTGTTCTTGCTTCAGTGTTTTCTTCGTAGAACGTATTTCTTTATTATTACCCTATTTTATTTATTACTCTGTTAGTTCTATTAACTATTTATCAATTCCTCGACCGTTTATCTTATCATCTCGATATTATTACCGGTTACATAAGGAAATCTGTCAATTCTTCAGTATAATCCAAACGTCATCTAGCTTCGACTAGGATCAATCAATCCCCGACAGAAAATATTTGCCGTACGATTTCTTGCTGTAACTATACGCGTTGCAACAGCACGTATCAACAACAACAACACAACACACACACATACACATAGAGACGCAAACGCATACTCAGCAGGTTGATGGAGGTGCGCGATCCGAAGGGGCCACGACGCAAGACAGCAAAAGGGTGCACAGGGGTGTGGAGGTTGGCTTCGGTATCTCGAACAGCGCGCGCCGATTAATAACGAGCAGTCGTTACGGCAGATAAGGAAGTGCTTGCGCCTTTCTCTCTCTCTCTCTCTCTCTCTCTCCCTCTCTTATTTCTCTCGTTTAGCACGGGGTCGAGAAAGAACCGGGTCGCGGCGTAGACACATGTAGGTGTACCGATTCCGTATAGTTAAACGCCGCTGCGAAAGTGTGCGCGGGGAGATGTACGATCGGCGATAAAGCGACGTAAATTTTGAGGATCGTTCGGTAGGAGAGCATCGAGGCTTTGTATAGCGACCGTGTATAGCTTTTTTCTCTCCTTCAATCCCTTTAGGTAAATGCAATTTTGCTCCTAGATTCTATTAGGTTGTCCCCTAAGTTTCTTCCGCGTCACGCTATGAGCGACTCTAAGTGGCTGTGCTTATATGAAAATGCAGGCTTATCTCTTAGCCGTTTACGGCATCGGTTTCAATCGTCCCAGAGCTCTTTCAAAGTACGTTTCGTTGGTGACAAAGTCTCTTTTAACATTTTTTCTGCACCGTTCAATATGGAGAGCCAAAAGATGCATTTGCGGCATGTTACGCTTCATTGCTTTAAAAAAGGCAATAGTGCAAAGGACACTGCAGACGAGATTTTCACCGTTTACGGGAGTGGTACTACCACTATCAGGACCGTCCGCAATTGGTTTGGGAAATTTAGAGCTGGCAATTTCGAGCTGAAAGATGAAGACCGCAGCGGCCGCTCGACTGCCCAGCAACGACTGATACGGACATTATCAAGACTGTGCTCACTGAAAATCCACGATATAGTGTGCGTGAGATAGTGAATGCCACTAATATTCCCAAGACAACGGTACATAATCGATATGAAGTTTGGGTTCCACACCTATTGACGGAGACCGGCCTTATGAACCGCGTCTCTACGTGCAATTTGCTTCTCCAGCGACATGGGATCCTTTTTTAAAGAGGCTTGTCACTGGGGACGAGACTTGGATTTTATACCAAAATGTGCATCGAAAACGCACTTGATCCAAGGAAAATAGACCTTCAACTGTTGCGAAACCTGGACTTGATCCGAAGAAGGTTCTTCCGTGCATTTGGTGGGACTGGAAAGGTGTAGTGTACTACGAGCTCCTTCCCCAAGATGATACGATCAATGCTGACAAATATTGCAATCAACTGGATCAATTGAAAGCAGCCAGTAGCAGAAAAACGGCCAGAATTGGCGAACCGACGAGGCGTCGTTTTCCAACACGACAACGCAAGACCGCATGTTGCGTTAGCCGTAAGGCAAAAATTATTACAGTTTGATTGGGACGTTCTACCTCATCCTCCATACTCCCCAGACCTTGCTCCATCCGATTACTACTTGTTCCTCTCCTTAAAAAATTCTCTCCGTGGTAAATCTTTCAAATCCATAAGCGAAATAAAAACGCACCTAGATGAATATTTTACAAGAGTAAACTTAAACAATTTTGGAAAGAAGGCATAATGAGGCTTCCTGAGAGATGGAAGAAGGTTATAGAACAGAACGGTTCATATATAACATAATAAATCCATCTTAAACAAAAAATATCGTGTATTCATTACGCATCAGAAAAAGGGAAGAAACTTAGGGGACAACATAATATATACTAGAAAGGGACTGCAGAATTATTTTCTATATGAAACATTTCTTGCATTTAAACTATCAACAACTAGAGCATGGAATTTTTATATAAGAACCGACTAAAGCATAGAATTTTTATATAAGAAACATTGAAGTAAAGAGAATAGATAAACTTCATAATACAATAAAACACACAAACTTTTATTTTACAAAATATTATTTGAAACTGTAAAAATATATTGTTTTGCATCCATAAAGTTTCTAATACAAATTGCAATTTGGTTTTGGTTTTGATCATTTTGACCATTTCTGGTGATAAAGCACGAAATAAATTTAAATAAAATTTGCATGTTTTTCAAGATTGATTTTCTCAAAAAAGCTGAAGTTCTTATATTCATATTCAGTTTTATAGCAAAAATCTTTGAAAATCACTTATTAATATCTACAGAAAAGATAGGTACATTTATAAATACATAGAAAAGCAAATTGCTTGTCCACTTAAAAAATGGAAAATGATACTTATATACAAGTTTTTATTTATTTTAAAAGTGACACAAGTCCACTTTGTTTCTAAATCGAGATATTTAGGGCATTTGCCTGGAAAAATTGATGTTAACTTTCGAAAAGATTTGTTATCTTGGATACTCATATCTTTCTCAATACAAATAATATTGCTCACAAAAATTAGGGGATATTTTAAAATGAATATGAAGCGATAAAAAAAAGAAGTATTTGATTTTTTTTCATTAAACAAGAACATCAGAAAAGCAAACGATAAGTCGAAGAAAGTTGTTCTTGTTTAATAAAAAAAAATCAAATGCTTCTTTTTTTTATCGCTTCATGTTCATTTTGAAATGAACTCCTAATTTTTGTCAGCAGTGTAATTTCGCACGGACGTCAGCGAATCGCCATTTTTTCATTACTGTGAAGTGACTTGAGCCCCTTTAGAAATAAACGGCTCGCACATCGCTGCATTACGTAAATTTAATGGATTCAAAGCTATCGTCTTATCGATTTTCTATTTACAGTCTAGTGAAATTATCATTTTTCCCTTCGTAATGCGCGCCTCTCGTTCTACCGGGATGAAATGGGTCTTCGTCAGGTTAATGAGTCATTAACGTAGCTGGACATGACAGATCTGCAATACTGCGAACAGCATGCTGTACCCGTAAGCCAGAAGTGGTGCCTAATTAACGCGTGGTATATCTTGCTTCGCTTCAATGTATCGATATTGCAACGCGAAATCGAATTCAAATGCATATGTATGTATGTGCACCCGTTGAATGGCAGAACGTGCGTGTGCTTACGAATGATCGCTCGAGTTAGGACGGGATGATTGGCAACGTTAAGTCCATTGTCTCTTTTCATTATATACAGCGAGTTTTTTATCACCAGAAAATTACGCATATACAACTGTCAGGTTTTAAATATTTGCAAACAGAAAAAAACTGAATGGCTTTAGGCATTAATTTGTTGGGTAAAATTAGGTAATTATAGACTTTTTAATTTTCTCTTCTATGTATTTATGTAAATAAATTGGATTCCTTTTATTCGTTTATTTATAATTTAGCTTCAGTTATTAAAGTCATTCTTCGAATTAAATATTTTCTGGAATGTTAACAATTTTGACAAACCGTTTAAGGGAGCACATAAGTGTAATTAATTGACAGCATGATCTTGTGAAATATATAAATATTATAATCATGTATTTTAGTGTATCTACGATGTTTTGATTTTTCATTGCATTTTTTAGAATCTGCGAAATTTTATAGATTTTACAATTCTGAAAAATGATTATTAATTAATAATTAAATATAATCATAAAATGCAAAATGTAATGATCAATAATAAAATTAGTGTCCTTGTTTCCATTATTTTAAATGCAGATATGTAGACATTTTCGTGATTGACTGTATTATATTACCATTTATAAATAAAATATTTACATTTATTTAAGAAATAAATCTCAATAAATCTTTCGAAATCTCAATATATTTTAAGTTATATTTATAAACGGGAATGATGCACTCTATCTAGACTCTATCTAACAGTTAAACAATAAATCTCACACGTTCATTACACATATACAGTATCGATCTGCTTCGATTATACAAAATATGTAATATATAGAAGACCTTAATTTTTTAGGTTAAAAACATGATATAATGTCAGATTAGTTTAGTTTAGTGTGTAACTGCCTACTCATTCAGCTGACTAATATTCAAATAAGAGTGTGTATGGAGAATTTTTTTTGATCCTTCAATTATCTCTCTATATCAGCCTTTTTTTTTTTTGAAAGTGGTATAAGTTCATTTATTCTCATTTCATTATTAAGGGTTTGACAGTAAAATTTTACAGTTAAACTTCTTTTTACTAATTTTTAATAATATTGTACATTATTCACTGTCATAATATGAATCAAGGAAAAGAAGACATCTATATGTAAAACTTTAAATCATTACTAACTAAAACTTTAAGTCATTTTTTCCCCAAAAAATTAAACTTATACCACTTTCCGAAAGAAAAACAGCGAGTGTACCGAGCTTGCGAAGGGTTTTCATAATGCACCAGGATTCCGTGGCGGCGTGCAGGCTGCTTATCGGTCGTGGATCGGTCGCCGATCGATCCTCCAATGGTTCACAGTGGATTTTCAGGGTGTTTCGTGGGTGTTACCTCACGAGAGTGCCGAAGATCACCGAGAGAGAGAACAGGGGAAGAGAGACGAAGCCTCGGGCTGCATCGAGATCGAGACGATGAGCACCAGGTGCATCGTCGAGACTGGACCACGAAACGACCCTGTATGCACCGACGATGCAATGCAGATACCGGCCCGAATGCGATGCATCCCTGCTTGTGAGCCTTTCCTCTCTCGCTCTTTCTCTTCGTTTCCTCACTGGTGGATCCCCGTTGATTCTCTTTTTCTCTTTTTCATTTTTTTTTTTTAACGGAGGGAGGAACAATTCTTTGCGTTGCTTTTCTTTCTTGAAGTTGAAATGATTGCTTTGCTTTGAAATTGAAACGATTAGTTTCTTCTGTTTAAGTTGAAGTGATTGGTTTGTGAGAGAATGAAGGTAGGTTTGATGTTGAATGAAAGCAATTAAGCAATTGAATCGTCAACTTTTCACTTTTGATTCGTAAGATAGAATCATACTCGCGGATTTAATAAAATCTCGGATAACTTTGCATGAACTTTAAACGTGAAGAATTCTTATCGGAAATTAAATACGCTGAACTATATTTTGGAAAAACCACCGCCTTACCGAAAAATTTAGAGTGTATTAAATGCAGTGTGCAGCACTCGATGGTATTACCAGTGCAGCAAATGCTCCAAAACTCAGCTGGCATTCCATCGCTGAGCCGTCGTGCCATCTCGATGGTGCTTCGTTCCTGCCGCAACAAGCTCGAAAAAAGAAACCACCGAGAACAACGCAGAGAACAGTCGGAATCGTTGTTCGAATGGTCAAAATCTTCGGTGTGAGGGGACCGGTATTCCAATTTACCGTCGCGATATATACCAACCAAGCCTGCTACGAAGAGGAGGAGGAGGAGGAGGAGGAGGAGGAGGAAGAAGAAGAAGAGGAAGAAGAAATGCACGCGGAACGATCGATAAATCGGTTTCCACGGCGCGTAGCCCGATAGTCGATCCAGCTCGTACGCGCGGCTCAGAGCGAGGGCGCGGGCCCGATTAACACGTTGTTTGTATAGGGGAATGTATAATAACAGGTTGCGCCGTTGGCATAGGTACCCATTTGTATCTCCAGGAGGGCATCTCGGGTTCTCATCCTGCGGAAGGATAAGAGCTGGACCGAGAAACCCGGGGCAGGCAGGAAGGAGAAGGAAGATCGGTACGAGACGGAACTGTTTGGCAAGGTACGTACACGCGTTCGTAAAAGTTTCGAGAGAGAAGTGTGCTGGACAGAATGGGGATCGATGAAGAAATTTTCAGAAAGGTTTCCAAGTGAAAAGAAAGCGTTATTTGTATATTCTGATAGCAGTGAATCTTTGATTCTCCTCGAGTTTTTGTTCAAGTTGCATATGCAAGGATTTTCTTCAACCATTGCGTGGCTCTTCATTCGTTGAAACGAGAGCGAGATGTATTTCGAGGATTAGAACACGAACTGAATAAACACGAAGCAAAGTGATTGTCTTTGTAGAAAACTACGAACTTTAGGTGAAATTTTAAGAGAGAAGGATCGTAACAAAGATGACTGTTGTCTAACCCAACACACCACGCGTACGTGTAACTTTCAAAATGTGTCAAAGATTCCAGCTTTGTAACATGTGTGTGACAGAATATGATTTGCTTCATTGCCAAACTTGTCGTTACATGCACAAGAATCGAAGACTTCGGCAACTCAAAAGAAGTTGCTCTCAAAGGAGCATAGACAATAAACAAACAATTATGAGAAAATGAGAAAAGTCCCTCGAAACAAAAACAGATGGGAGATTGGAAGACGTCGTTCTCCAAGAGGAAACTATTAAATGCAGAACTTAAAGAGAAACTACGCTCTGAGAAAAAACAGGGAAACTCTCGCGATATTGAATCTGGATCAGTTACTTTCCAAACTACTCTGGATACTCTTCTTTTATCGAAGAGTCGCTTCTTTCTTGCGAAAGCCGGGTCACGCACGAAGAATGTCCGTGATCCGATCAATGGACAGGTTTCTCTCTGGAGAGGATCGTTCGCGAGGAGGCCTTCCACGTCGGCCTTTTATGATTTGTTTACTCGGATCGCCCTCGATGCGATGCAAACCCGCCCATCGTGGCAGGCCAGCGCCAAGCTCCGAACTCTGACCCCCGGCTAATTGTTGTTGGCTCTAGATCCCCGATAATGATTCCGAGATTCCGGTACGGCCAACGACAATCATTCAACACGTGTATTACCATTTCTCAACGTGTGCCACGATACGCTCTCTCCTAGTTTCACTTTAATTATTTAATCGATCAAATTTGTTCTTGTTGTTTCTCGCACCATGTCGTACAAATTCTTTGTTTTTTTACAATTATGTGAATCAGTTCGTCGCGAATATGTTATAATCTCTGGTTCTTTGATTACACGTTAATAATCTGTATCTTCGTTGCAAAACATCCTTTTAATCTATTGAATTCGTTGTCACATTTGACAACTTTCTTTCTTCTTTTAAGTAATTATACCATTCGTGGAGAAATTTATAGAGCATCTAGCATTCTAAATGTAAAATCTCGAGGATAGAACTCTCGCTTTCAGTGATCAAATTTTTATCGAGTCAAATTAATTACTACACACACGCAATAATAATATTACATTTATACGTATAAATACTATTGCATTTGCACACATTGTATTACACATAAATATAAAGTGCAAATACACTAAATTTAAATCGAACATCCGACAGCTCTAAAATCCTTTTCCCAAAATTCTCGGCGAGTAAGTTACTCATCGGCTCGATCGAGTCGCGATCCAGGCTCCCTCCCGTTGCGACAGATCACGATCGCAACGGGAGAGAAAAAGGGGGGCTGTTCTGCGGGACGAAAGTAGGAGAAGGAAAGCTTTGGAACGCGGTCACCGAGAGAAAGAGGACGAAAGGAGCGATAAACGAGTGGAGGAGAGATAAACGGATGCGCGCTACCATCCAAAAGAACGAGATAGAGATAGATAGATAGAGAGAGAGAGAGAGAGAGAGACTTATCTAGCAAGCCTCTCCTCCACCGCGCCACCCTATCTGGCCGTTTCCGATATTAAAAATATCAGCCGGTAGATAGGCGGCCAGCTATCGACGCTCGAGCACTCGAAGGAACTTCCATTAAAAATAGCTATCTCTATCTGAAGCCGGTACTACAACAACACCGTGGGCCCATGCCAGACACACACACTCTCTCTCTCTCTCTCCTCGTCCTCGTCGCGCACCTCAGTTTCACCGTTCCGTCCGCCTCTTTCCAACTCGCACTCGTTTATCGTTTCCAGCGCGGTGGTGGCTGCTTTCGTGGAGAAACGGACACGGAGAACGTGCACGAGCATAAAAACCGGGCTTTCTCAGGAGATACGGGATCTTATCGCGGGCAAATGTTTGGAGCCCCGCGTTATCAGCCCGGTTTATCGGGGCTCCGTGGCTCCTCTCCGCCTCTTTCCATCTCCTCGTCGTCCTCCGACCGGCGCTACCCCTTTCGAGCCGTGGGCTCGTTTCTTGATCCTAGTTTTTAATTGCCCCCTGCCTCTTTCTCTCGTCTAAACTAAACAGGTCGCCGACTGCGATTTTCTTTTTTTTTTTTCTTTCTTTTTTCGACCGTAGGAATTTCTTCTCCCGGAGGAGCTGACGAAGCTGGTAAAAGTTTGGACGACGTTAATACGTGGATTGGTATGGAGGTCAATGACGATCGACGCGTTAATCTTAATCTGCCGGGTGATTGATGTCACAAACATCGATATTCCTGTTCTTTTTTTCCTTTTTTTTTTTTTTATTTCGATAGCGATAAATCGACGGGTCGAGATGGAGAGAATTTTTGTACGCGCGGAGGACGACGGTGGAGCTTGGCTGAGATTTTATTTTAGAAAGCGATAAAGTCGATGGTATTCGTATTGAGAAAATTGAAACTTGAAGGTCGAGGATTTTACGATCGACATTTGCTTTCTCCTCGAACGTATCTTTGCTTTTTCGAAACGGTAAAAAGCAGTAGAAAGGTAGTAAAAATTGTACTGATTACGAATACTCGAAGCAAGTATTCAAAAAATTGTGTTGCATTATATTTCGATAACATCTCGAGTGAATATATATATAGATGAAAAAAATATGCGAAAAAATCCAATTCAAGTTTATCGATCGACGAACGGAAAATACGTAGCTGTGACAAGCGAGGCAAAAGGCAACATTAAAACAAAACTTCGAAAACATGCCTGCGTTTCGATAACGCACAAAAAAAAAAAAAAAAAAGAAAGAAAGAAAAGAGAAAAAAGACCAGACAAACGAGATCAGCGTGATCGCCGGTATTCGAGCAGCAAAGTTTACGCGCGCATGTAACGACCGGTCGCGATCGATCGCTCATTATCCTTCCGGTACGAGCCAATGTTGCGCTCTATCCTCGCGAACCCCTCTCACTCGCTCCTTCGAGCATAATTAATTTCGTGCCACAGCCTGTTCGAAGTGGGAAGAACGCGGGCGCGATCCGGCTGAAGAAGGACGGCCAGGGATTTCATAAATAAAGATACAAACAGCCGGATCGCAAATAAACTTACAAAGTATTGGAAGAAGCCCGTGGCTATCGGTGCTCACCCATAATCTCGATGGCGACGAGAGGTACGAAGGACGAGAGAAGCGGGTAAAGAGCCGAAGAGAGGGCCGGGCCGGAGAGAGAGAGGCACGCCGAAGCGTACCGTGAGGATCGATAGATCGATCCATCGATGGGTCCCATCCATCGGTAACACGCCTCTCCAGATCGCCTCGTGGCTCGTGAGGCCCATGCTAGGCAGATGAACGAAAAGAGAGACAAAGAGAGACAGTCGGATGAATCGACGTTGAAACGATACAGCCAGACTCTCAACTGGGACATACGGAGGGAAGAAGAGACAGAGAAAGAAAAGAGAGAGAGAGAGAGGGAGGGAGCAAGCCTCGAGGGGTCCCTCGTTGCACAATTATCTCATTTGCCGATCGGACCCTCCCACGTGTTAATTTGCTTGTTGGTTAACCCGGCGTCCCTCTTATCGTTTATTTCGTTCTTGCCTTTCGTGGAACCCTCCGCGTCACCTCCTTCGCCCCATCCTCCGTTCCTCGTCCTTCTCCGTTCAACGCGTTACAACGCGTTGGCCTTCCCTTGTCCTCGAAATCGCGGCACCGATCGCCTCGACTCGCGTCTGCTCTCGCCGAAGATCGACCACCGCTCCGTTTCGCGCACGAAATCCAAGCGCTTCGACCGAACGGAAATTTGCCCGGCGAACGGGCGAGAAAGTAGCCTTCTACTGGGTTTGTTTGGTGGTGAAGTTGAACTTCAGTAAGTTTTTCATCGGAAACTTTTCGTCTGGAACTAGTGATTTAAGGATACAGCTCGAGAGAAGAGTCATAGTGACGTCGAATCAGTCAAAAATATCTATCATACAAGTTAAACGTCATCGCACAGGACTCAATTATTACTCGCGTTTATTCCCTTTGGAAACACGATCGATCGATGTCCAATGACAAAAATCGAAATTCAACTAGAATTTGATTTGTTCCGATGCTCCGATCGAGCGATACAAGCGCGACTGTTGTTCCAACCGCGCGTGTCTTCAAAATAATTTTATTTTCTGTAAAATTCAAAACCCCCGTTCCAAGTTCCATTAGAATATTTTTTGTACGATAATTGGAAGCACATCGCCGACGCTTGCGTCGCAAGTCTACAATCTGCAAATAGCAGAAAGTCAACGTATTTTCCAGTCTCTAATCTTGCAACTTTCCAAATATTACCGTATCATCTTACGAAATTCTGCGAGCCAGAATCTCTAACCTTTGAAAATTCTACGAAATCTAAAAATCGCTATCTCGAATTTGGCGGATCGTCGAGTGTGCCGCCTTATCGTTTGAAATTCCACGAACTAAAACATAATACTTCACGCTGAACGTCGCTTATCACCTCGCGATATCCCTGTACGAATCTAAATATTATTTTACTTTTATCTCTGTTTTCTCTCTCAAAGAGTTCTAAATCACGTGAGTGAAAACTTGTTTGACCTACCTTATTTAACGTCGGAGAGCCGGGTATACGTTTATCGGCCGAAGAAACGAAAGATTAAACCGATAATCGTGGCCGATATCGATCGGAGTAATTGCACCGCGAGAAACACATTCGTAGCTGTAAGAGCCGTAGTTTCCAAGACAGGGCGAAATCAATAAACAGAAGATGGGACAAAGTCCAAGCGAAGATAACCGAATGCGCGGCGACGATATCGATCAATGACCAGATCGATTTAGCCCGCACTTACCGCTAATCATTGTCTAGACAATTTATCACTCTTATCGTAACTCTGCAATAAGATCGTTATTTCGCGATCGCGCGACGATTAGCAAAGCCAATGATCGCGCAAACGACAAGAGATTACCATCGCGCGACTGCGATTTTTGACAATTGAGAACGATCTGTTTCTTGACAATCGAGAACAATGTTTATTCGTTCTTGAGAATTTCTTTCAATTTATTTCGTAGAATTCGATCTCGTTTGTGATAAAATTTTGCGCAGAATTAATTGGTACGATTTAATTAATTGGCGTTGCTGTAGTGTCAGTGGATTTTGCATTGTTATTACCTGAAAATTATATTTCTGTTTAAGCAGAGTTTCTAAATTTTTGTTAGCTGTCGCACACTGAAACGAACGTTGT
>KQ435803.1:2185703-2196706 GCA_001276565.1 Melipona quadrifasciata
AAGTTGCCCGCTAATTAAACGGTAGATGTATTTTCCTCTTCGACCGGTCTTGAGTATTTTGCAACAGTTGTTTCAAACGTGTGGATGAAAGTGTGCTTCCAAGGAAAATGATTTGAAAAATCGTAATTACACGTCTCTTGCGACCTTTCGTTGGACGACAGTTTGATTGTTTTCGCTGCAAAGTGCGAGGAATTCATTTATTAAAATTTCACTCTCGTCTAATTCGTCAAATTAAAACGGACCAGGAATCCTTCGATCTTAATTCTTCTTTCCAAGTGACAATTCCAATTTAAATTTCACAAAGTGACGATTCAGTCTCGTTCAGTCACAGCTCTTCTTCCACGAGGATCCCTTTTCAGTTGGACTTCGATCCAAGAGAGCGACAAATGTTATCGCGTTTCGAATCTACAGCATCTTGGCGAGTGGTGAATTACCAGTTATCGGGAGAGGGGGAGGATAACGGTAACTAGCCGAAAGTAGAATGCCGATATCACACGTCGTAGGACATCGCAATTTCATTCAAATGCTCAGATAACGAGCGGCGTAATGGCGACAAGTTCACTGTCTCGGCCCTCCTTCGCGACGTTCCTTCTGGAATCAATGAATCCGAACGCGATAATGCCAACTTCTGCCAACAGCTTCTGCTCAAGTCGTCGCGTAATCTGCCGGCTGATGTACCCGAACGATACTTCGAACGTGGTTTCAGCTTCTTGGCGTGCCTTCCCGCTTCGAGGCCATCCTACCGAAGAGCACACCCTCTCGGCAAACTCGTAGAAACCGATCTGTACGAGATAAACGTTGTTTGCCCCGTTTAATCCATTCCGAACGATTAATGATACGTCGCTGCGTTGAGAATTCATTTCTTTACTTTTTTCTTTTTCTTTTCCTTTTTTTTTTTGAGGATTTTCGCAAGACTTTTAACCTTGGAGATTTAGCTAATACGTGAAATATAATTAGGCTGTAATGGAAGGTAGCAGTGATCGGGATTGAAAGTTTAAGCAAAATTCTAGGATATGAAGAAATAATTTTATTTTCAAATATGCTATCATTAAAGGTTTCAAGGACTTTCTCGAATAAATTATGAGAAGCTGAGAACAAAAATGAAACGACTGACAAAGAGTCAAACCACCCATCGTTTAATGGGTTTGGCAGCATAATTTGACCATCTCAGGATGAGAGGCTAGGAATTAAATGACTGAAGATTTTAGAGTTCTAGGATTTGTATATTTCTGATATTCTCAATGTAATCTCCATTTTAATCCCTTTTCCTAAACACTGCAAAATCCAAAAAATCTTTCGTTTAATAACTCATCATTCTCAAAAATCTCGACCTATCTGAATCTTCTAGACACCAAGTCACCCTCAATTCAAAGAAACTTCCACGCAAAACGTATCCCTCAATTTGCGATCACTCTATCTCAGTCCAAACCCTCTAAACGCTCTCGTCCATGAAAATCCACCAAAACTCGAAGAAACCCACTTGGAAACTTGGCAAAAGGAATCTTTGCACCTGGCTAAAGGTTCGTTGAGCCCAGACCCGCGTCTCGGGGCCCGGCCAGCCAAATAAACCAGGGTGAAAAAAGTTCACCGACAGATAAGTGAAAGAAGCGAGAGAAAGAAGAGAGAGAGGGGGGGGGTCAGAGAGAAACGGCGTTTGGCTTCGACGTGCGCTAGATACACGATACGTCATTACACCTAGGTCCGCAACACCCGCGGCAACAGAGAGAAAGAGAGAGAGAGAGGGGGGGGGGGGGGAAGAGCATTCATCGGTGCTCATCCGATGGCTGGTTGGCTGGCTGGTACGGCTGAGCGACGGAGAGAGAGAGTTTGACAGATCTTCATAAAGGCACACACAACTGTGCCGCGGCGATAAGGGAATCGGGAGCAGGCATCTCGTATCCCTCTCTCGCGCCGCCGACCCCCGCGTTTCTCCACCCACGGTAGTGGGAGCCAACCCCCGGCAGTCCACCCTCAGCCACCCCCGGCGGGGGCTTCAAAGGGGACTGGGGAGGGGGCACAGAAGCACGGGCACTCAGTCAGTACGCTGCTATCATTTTTCCACACGAGTGGGCGGCGGCGTCGGTGGTTCCTGGGTGGTACTACCGCTTCTACTCTGCTCGTCGTGCTCTCGCTCCTCTTTCGCGCTGCTTCCACTCTCTTCAGCTTCCCTCTGTCTCACTTTCTTTCGTCTCGCTTCTCTACCGCCAGGACTCGGGACGTTTGTCGCTGCACCATCTTCTTCTCGCACGTCTCTCTGTGTATGTGTGTGTGTGTGTGTGTGTGTGGTTTCGTACGGTTAGCGCAGGAAGGACGAAAGGGTTCTTCGAAGACCGGTAGTTATTCGGGGAATCCTCGCGATGGTGTTTGTGAGGCGCGTACGAGCGATAGAGTCCTCGAGATAATGGGATTCGATTGACAAATGTGGGATCTATCTTTATTGAATTAATTTTCAGCCGATCCCTTGCCGGTTGAATCTACTTATTTAAGCCTGAACTTTTATTACACGAACCTCCAATTAGGTACCTATTCCACGGCCAGTTCTACTGTAAATGAAAAATTATTAACAGAGGAATGGACTCTTATTGTATGAACTTCAACTATATAAATTATCTGTTCCACAATTAGATTTTATAAATGAAGTTCTACTGTATCGCCGAATCGTAGAAATGGATTTCATCTTTCTCAGAATGCATTTCTCAGTCCTCAATACTTAAAAAATTTGAAGCTCGCCTCCAACTCGCGTTCTTCGAAAACGAACACCTTCATCACAGGAAACTTTCAAGCTGATCCAATATCGAATGCTCTCAATACCGGGGTACAATCTCTTCCCTCCCTCCGACCCAGGTTCGCACGCCGTGCGAAAGAAAACGATAGATTGTGCCGGCGAAATCAATTCCGCGCGTCTTCATTTCTCTATTTTCCGCCAGTTATATTTCGCTATTATTTTCATCGCGAGAAAGCCGCTGATAAATCGAACATCGTCGCCGTCGAGTCACCCTTCCCATCGGCCATCGCACACGCTTCTCTATGGCGTTACAAATCGCTCCGACTGTCTGGTCGGTGTTCTCTCTGCCGATGATCGAGCGCGCCTGCACCAGAAGGATTCCTGCTCTATGGTGATAAGAGACCGAGCGATTTCTTAAGGCGGATTCCCTTGAAACCCGGTGAAGAACGAGCCGCTGTCCTGTCCGGGGCTTTTTCCAGCCTCGGGCCACTTCTCATTTCCACCCGTGCCCGACCACCCCCATTTTTTTTCCTTTTCTTTTTTTTTTTTCGACGCTCGTGACGTATCGATCGCGATCGTTGAACCGCCGGACGTGAAACCAGATTTCTGTTAATCGACGAGCTCGAACGGTACGGGTTTGCAAGTATCTCGTTAGTATCGTATTTGAAGAGTGACTTTTTTTCTTTCTTTTATTTTGGCGACAGTTCTTTTCGACACGTTGCGAAGCAAGTTATTAGTAAACTGCGGATTTTTTCTGTATTTATTACGTGCTACAGTCATACGTGATTCCGCGATACTATTTAGTGGCTCGCGAAAGTATTTGAATTTATGGGTGTTACGTAAAAAATTTTGAAATTTCATTAAAACGGTAACATTTTTCTTAAACATTCTCATTCCTAGCGTGTCTGTCGTCGTCAAAATTTGTCAATTATCACGTTATGGAAGCAAGATGTACTCACTTATTTCCTCGCAAGTAAAGCGTAATACGTGATAGCAGAAACTGATCGTATTGCAGCGTAAACTTACCTGAAACAGAAAGGAGAAAAAGTTCGGTTAGCATCGTCTTAAACGCTGTGTTGATAAAATTCAAAATGCCAAAAACTACATAACATCCGACAAGAAACCGACTCCACATTCATTTTCCATTTTATTGTCCAACTTCTAATTGTACAACCCTCGTATTAACAAAACGAATACAATTGTTTTAATCTACACTCGCCAACATTGTACCCTCATCTTCATCCCGTGACGTCTAAATTACCCTCTGAACGAGAAGAATCTTCAACAGCGATCATCTCAATAATAACAGTCTGGTAACGCCGGCAACGAAATTGCTATAAACTGGGTCTAATTATCCAGGGACGGTTCCGAGACGGACCACCCTGACGGAACGGTGTACACCCGGGTATCTTTGATAAATCACGGCGTCACTCCGTGTCCCGGGCCAGGATAAGGAGGTACGAATAAGAAGAAAGAGTGGAGCCCGTGCTCAAAGTTCGTGGCGCGCACGTGACCCGCATCGTGCATTCGAGTCACGCGTCCTATCGGAAATTAGAGCCGCGTCAAGTCGAGCGAGCCGACCACCCGCCACCCCGTTCGCAATCCTCTCCGGCTGGACTCTAAAGTTACGGGGTGTTGTAGAACGACCGTCTTCATTGACGTCGGAAAGGGAGAGAACTTCCTCTGCGTACCCCGGGCCAATGGTTATACGATCCAGATCGCTTTTCTTCTGTCGCCGCGGCGGTTTGTCTGCCCTTCGCGGAATTACCCCGGGCGTTAACTCGAGTCAGGGGGTGCTTCTTCGACAGGCGTGGCAGCCAGGTTTGGAACTTATTAGGGACAAACATTTTTGTTATTTATTAAACGCGTTGTTGTATATTAATAATGCACGTTGTAGTAATATAATTAAATGTATATTATAGTAATGCAATTATTAATATACAATATAATAATTAGTGCACTTTTGATCCGATTATTGACACGGATAGTATGTTTATTAACCAATAAAAAAAGAAATCATTCGATTGTTATTTATTTAGAAGAAGAAGGCCGGCGTTAGAACGTTTTCTGAAGTAAGCTGTTATTTCGAAAGTGCGCGTAGAGTTGAAACGATGGGTGATAATATGAAAATTAAAGTATGTAGGAAATATAATGGTGTCGTTAAGATAGTGCACATGAATCAAGAGACACTCAGACGTGAAAATTGCCTACTATAATATACAGTATTATACGTAAACCTAAAGTTATAATTAATGCTAAAAAGAATTGTTTAAGCACTATTCACAGTTAAATTATTGTTAAAAATGTTCGTTTTAAAAGTAACGAAGTTCGCCAAATTTTCACCAAATATTTTTTATTTTTTAATTCTGGAACAATATAACAGAGGAAATAATACATACATTATTTATTATTATCTATTTATTAAGCGTGTAATATTTTCTTTAATTTTGAAAAAAACGACTAGGTCACGAAGAGACTATGAAATAAATTTCGACTAGATCGTTATTTGGAGAATTTTCTCTGTAAAAAAGAAGAGAGAATTCTTTTCATTCTCGCCAAGCAATTGACTAGATTGTGTAACTGCAATTGGGAGATTTATTTCACTAGATGATATGAGTGTTCTTATATATATATATGTATATTACGTATTACATTTATATTTTAAGCTCTTCGAAGCTCTATAAAGAAACTCGAGAAAGAAATTGAATGTACTTTAGGAGATGAAAAAACACAACTATAGATGTATACATGCACGATGAAAAGTTCCTAATATAATTCAGTTCGCAATCGTTACGTGATCGGTAACCACCTCAACGTACAATTCTGCACCACTTCTTTGCACAAGAGCTCGAAACAAAGAATAAAAACTCTATCAGCAAAAGAAACAGCACAACCAAGAGCCACCGCCTTCCACCCTCTTCTCAACCCTTTCAATCGTAACCAGCCTCCTTTGGAGCGGCTAATTTTTGCTTACTCTTCCATAAACCGGCAGATAAATCGAGTACCCACCCCTCGGATCCAATTCCAATTATATACACCCCCCCGGTCCTTTTACCACCCCCCTGGCGGGCGAGAGAGCAAGAGTGGCCGCAGCAGGTACGACGAGAGGTAGGCTCGACGCAAAGTAGTCCGATAATTCTAAAAACGGCGAACGGGCACGGTCGTAGGGGGCAGAGAAGGCAGGCGTGTGTTTCGCCGAGACGAAAGAAAGGAAGGAGGTGGCAAGGGGGTTGCGGGGGGGTTGTACACACAGCCGGTGAGATCCGAGTCGTCGTGGTCGTCGTAGTCGTCGAGACAGAAAAAGCTGCTGGCGTCGGCTGGATGGATTTCCAGCCGCGAATCGACAATAATTGTCTGAATCAGGCACGGTCGTCGAGCAGGCCGCCCCTTTTCCTCGCGCGTTCGCGCTCGCGCGACACGCCGCTCTGTTTTACACGAGGCCCCGTCGGCTGAAAAGAGGCGCGCGAGGGGGAGGGAGTCGGTCGGTTTCGAGCAGAACGAAAGACAAAGGAGTATCCCGTTCGTCGAATCGCACGCTCAGGCGTCGTCGGGCATGGCGTATCTACATCCCTCTGGCACTGCCCCTATTCAGAAACTCCCTTGCCACACGTTTTCTCTCTGTGGCGTGCCACTCGAGCCCGCAGGCCTGGCCTGACGATTATTGCCGATACATCCACTCGCCGCGGCTCTATTTCTCCGCGTCTAGTCTTTCTACCTCCCTCTCCCCCGCCCTCGGAGAGCTTTCCACCCCCCACGCTTCAAACATTCGCTTCAAGCTCCGCTACCTCTCTCTGGCCGGAGAGATTAACTTCGCTCGCCAGTCGGTGTGCTTTCTCTCCCACCCGAGTGGATCCCTTCTCTCGGTGCGATCCGCAGGTCGTCTCCGCTGTGTCTCCCTTCCCACTGCACACCATCACACCACCCCCCGTTTCGATGGCGGCTGAAGAAGGGACACGCCGCGAAGTGAAAAACACCGCGAATGATCGATCGCGCGAAGAGGAGACGAGAATTGTTTTCTGAAAAGGAGAAGATGAATCCGCGCCACGCTCAGGTGTGTATGGGCGGTACGTAGGATCAGAAACCGGCGAAGAGATGACGAGGAACGGGAGTGTTGAGAGGGATGATGGATTCAACGTAGAAGAATGGAGGGTGCGGATTTTTTGTTTGGTTTTTAGAAACTAATTCCTACTACTATTTGACACTGTGTTTGAAGGAATGTGTAAAAGTCGTAGACGAATTGGGGGGGTTGAAATCGTACTATGGTCACCCTTCGCTGAATATTCTAGATGATTTATGCGATTTGTTTATATTAATCCTTGTGATCGTAAATTTATGCACTGTGCATAAAAAATGGGTCAGTATAGTCAGGAATTCCAAAATAATTTAAAAAATATAATATTCATAATTGTCAACTTCTTTTGCATTCTGCGTTATAGAGTTGATCAGCACGACTACCGAACGACTCAATCAGTGTAAATTATTCGACGCTGTACAAACGTACTTTCTTTGTCCAATCACCGAAACAATTCAATTGTAATACCACAATGATCATTACAATATTATATTACATTATAATTATATTACAGTGATACTATATGTTACAATAAATTAAACTGTTTCGTCAAGAATGCATCAGAATGCATGGCACGAGTTGTTTTTAATCTCGTACAAATATACTTTCTTTGTCCAATCAATGAAACAGTGATCATTACAAAATTACTTAGGGGACAACCTAATACTTTCTTTGTCCAATCAATGAAACAGTGATCATTACAAAATTATATTATATTACAATTATATTACATATTATATTATAATTGTATTATAATTATACTACAGTGATATCATATGTTATAAGCTGTTTCATCGACAAAACGCATGGCCCAACGAGAAGTAACATTGTACAATTAATATATTATACAATTAATATTATATCTCGATACGCGCTTGTTACAGATATACGTACGTACGCGTCAGGCGCGTCACGCCTTGAAATAAAAATGTTTGCTCTTTGCTCCGTTCTCTGGATCGTTCATCGTTTAACCGTATTTTTATTAAGCAGCTTGAGACGAAAGTGAAACACATATTTGTCTTGCGATTGTTTTTCCTGGACTTTGTTGAAACATTAAAGATCTGTTTGTGCATAGAGACCTTAAAAAAATGTCTGTGAGATATTCGAATGATAATACGAGTGATAATTCCGATTGGATGATCGTTCGAGTAATATAATTAATGACAATTTAGCGTACTCGACATATCCTCTATACTGTTGGAGTGTAATTCAAATTAGAAGATTCATGTCGGTCATTCTCGTGTTCCGACTAAATTTAATTTAAATAGCTTTATAGTGATCATTTGATGGTGACCATTTTTAGTAGTTGTAGAAACAAAAGATCTCTTTTGAAGAAACTTTTGAAGAAAATCATTCTCTCTAATAATCTCACAAGACAGATTGCCTCAATTCCCTCGTCATCAACCAATCAATCTCCTACAAAGATACAACTTTCCACCATCCATAAAGCGTAACACGTTCAACTGTCAAGCGAGAATTTGGCTTTCGTTCGCACGAACCGTTTGAAGAAACCGGATCCGGTCAATAATCGCAGGAATCGTTTTCCGCGGATTCCCTTTCGGAGAACGATGTGGAAGACATAGAGGTACATATAACAGGAGGTTGTACAATAGCGAGATAGAGTTGCCGCGTCATTACCTCGACGACGACGACGACGACGACGACGACGACGACGAGGAGAAACACGACACGTAGACAACCCGACGTCGCGCACTTTGTCAACTTTGTATATCAATCAACCGGGGCGGTAATGTTCCCGGGACATGCCGAACAGCCGATAAAGTACATCGATGCATGAAGCAGAGGAGCCGATGAGCCGAGCTCCGAGATAAACTCCCCGGCGAAATCCCCCGTGTGTGCATCGATTCCATTCTCTTCGATTTTGTTTTTTGCAGATTGATACGGCAACGATTCTCTCCACCTCCCCCCTCCCGTGTAACGGGGAACCGATACTCAAAATTATTGGAGCGACGTTCGCGATGGATTGCGACGAGATCGATGGACGGAATTGTGACTGTATAAATAATTAAATTGCGGGTGTTTCTATGTACGTACGAACGTGCAAGAATGTGTGCAAATTTATAACAGACTGTTTCAATTGTAAAAAAGTGAAAATGAATGTTAACGAATGACAAAAGTAGAAAACGCGAAGAAACGAGTCGAATGCGAATGGCGTCCACGGACGGACTTCGGTTCGAAAATCAAACTGATCAATTTCACTTTTCGAGAAATTCTTAATCGTTGAATGGTTATCTTCTGCAAAGATAATTTAATTTAATTTATGATGCACTTAACACCAGGACTACCAAAATGGTCAAATATTATTTTCATGATATAGAAACAGGAAGCTGCTACTTTTACTTTAACGTCTCTGATAGAAATTTTATGCTTTATCTGTAGTTCTAGCGTTAAGCGGCTGCTAAACTTGCCGTACGTGTCGTCAATAAGTAAACGAACCAATCGAGCGAAATACAAACATAATTTTCACTTACTGAAACACGCGATGGGAGACGAATCTTGATGAAACAATATCCCGATCCGTCGGAATCCTAAACCCACCTGAGTAGGGAACTCGTTTCGAAAACTCACTCGGTTCGGCGAACGAATCATCGCCTGACGCTGGCCAATCCGGCAAAAACCGGCCGCAGTAATCATCGAATCGTGGATAAAACTCGTGCCCGCGAAACACCGTAAAACGTATGCACCCAGCCTATCCTCTCTCTCTCTCTCTTGCTCTCTCGTCGCGAAGCACGAAAAGCCATCGACCTTCCCCGCGCGTGCTCGCCCGCAAAAACCGAGCAATTATCGGGCACCGCTGATAAGACAGCCATCTCTTAGGCACCCTCGGTTGCCGCGACCATAAATAAACGGGCCGAGCCGCGGTAACCGAAATCCGCGGCTGGCTCACAGCAGGGAGGAAGGGGGAGGGGCGAAGAGATCGTTTTAAAATTACCTCCGCTGTTACCTCGAACCAGCCGTCCCTCTATCTCTCTATCCGGGTAGACACCATAGACAGAAAAGAGAACTCCCGTCCAATCAGATATATCGCGAGGCCTAGCCGCGCGCCTCGGATAAAGATAACGAATCCGCGATGAACGGAAAGAGAGATCGATCGGCTACGGGTCGCTCCAAGCTGCACCCCCGAAAACTTTTGCCTCTCACTCTCTCTTCAGGATGACGGTGGTGTGTGTGTGTGTGTGTGTAGGTGTGTGTGGCTAACGGCAGACCATGCCTCCAGGTTCGTGCGCCCGTTGAGAGGGGGTTGGTTGCGGTGCCGGTCGGAGGAGAAGCTTATCGCGAAGCGCACGCGGTCGCCACCGCCAGTCACCACAGCCGCGGAATTCCGAGGAGTTCGAGGGGTTGGGGAAAGAGAGAGAGAGAGAGAGAGAGAGAGAAAGAGAGAGAGAGCAAGGCCACGGAAAACCACCGACAGTTCTGCTATATATCATCGTTTGGCAGAGACGGGTGCTGCTTTCCTCGTTCGCGTGAATTTCTTTCCTTTCGAGTCGTGCTGTGGGAAACCAAGCATCGTTGACTCTTTTACGAGGGAGACGGCAGTGTCGAAGGATTGACAACTAAACGCCAGAGTTAACGTTACCAAAGTGTGATCAAAATGTGACATGTACTTTTGAAAATTTAGATGATTCGTCGAAAGACGTGTAAATAAAAGCTTGTCATGTCATAAAGCTATTTTTCTACTTTAATGTTTCTGATGGAAATTTTAATCGTCGGTAGTTTTCTATCGAAGGATTGAAGAATAACGTTCAAGAAACTCTGTGGACCTGACAGATCGACGTGTGATACTGAGATAAAGATTAATCTCATGACAATAATATACGAACTGAAGAAGTGAATGTAAAAGTCAAAACGACAGAAAGAACGATCTTCTAATTGCTTGGTGCAGCAGCGTAAATTTTCGTTGAGATCTAGATACATAAAAAAAAAGATGAGAAAAAATTGTTACAGCTCTCTCCAAACAAAGTACGTTTCGATAAATCAATTCATATTTAAATCGTCCGACGATTCACTCGTAAATTCCAACCTTATTTCTTATTTGCGGAGAGAGCCTCTTGCAAAGCTACCCTTTCGATCTAGATCCAACCCAGATAACGCGATTCGCGTAATAAGTAATTCAATTCATTCTGCGGACACGGAGAATCGTGAAACAGGAAAGTTCATGTGACGACAAGAACGCGCGCGTGGATG
>KQ435804.1:26636-47355 GCA_001276565.1 Melipona quadrifasciata
ATTGATGTTATTTGTGAAACATGTATAAATATAATATAAGGTATTATATTTGCTAATAACTATTAAGTAAAGTAGAAATGTGTAGTATAATACCAATCAACATCGATTATAAAATGTTGTTTTGAAAAATCAACTGTTCTATAGATTATAGTATTAATAGAGTGTTATGTAAAATACAAAATGTGTTTGTATTATATTATATAGATTTTTGCACATTATTATAAAGAAAATATAAATTTGTTGCTAGTTTTCAAGTTGGAGAAAATTGTTATAATTTTCATGTTATCTTCATAATCAATTGAGCATAAAAAATTACAACAATAGCAATTATTGAAATTAGGGTAATTAAATTAGGATAGTTTTGTTTAGAAAATATTTATTCAATCTTATTCATAATATTTGTTGGAAATTCTTTTATTAAAAGAGAAGGATTTCATTAAATTATAGTAATAATTAAATAAATAAAAGATTAATTAGAAAAAGCTATTAAATAGCAAATTTCTTTTACAACTATTATTTTGGTTTTAAGTGTATATCATTTGCACGTTGACTTTCTCAAGGGTGAAGTGGAAATGTATTTACTTTATTTTAAAATATTCTTTACAAATCATGCATTTTATACATACAATAATAATCAAATAAGAATTTAAAATAAGCACTAAATATAATTATTTAATATGTTTTGCTATCAGACATAAAGAAGTATAGCGAAATAAAGACAAAGAAATAAAGAGAGAATATTTTCTTTACTTTAATAATACCTTCTTATAAGTAATGACGAGTTGTATCAACTAATATCCATTTAAAAAACAGATCTTTATGCTTCCATTTATAAAAATATGTAATCTATGAAATCATTAAATTTTTATCTGCAACATGTTATTGATATAAATCAAGATGGTAATATGTTATCTTCTCGCAAGTTTTGGCACTAAATTTATATTTCTAATATTTCTAAATAGATTCTGATTTATTGGAGAGTGAAATTTTTTTGAAAAATTGTCATTTACACTGGTAGTTATCATTTAGGAAGTAGGTGGGTAGCTAATGAAAGTGACGTCTTACATGAGTGCTATGAAAAAAAATTTCTCACAAATGAATACTGCATTTGCCGACCTCTTCGAGTGACTGCAATATCGTTTGCTTTTTTTTAAGTAGAAACGAATGAGTTTCATTTTCTAACGATGTGTATTTATTGACGAATAATTTGCAAATATTAATGAGATACTATATAGTAGAAACTACGTGCAAAAAATATGTAGAGATTACAATAGCAACGAACTGTTCGTGAACATTAATGCGGATCTGGGGATATAGTTTAAGAGTAAATTTTCGAGAGTCAGTCTCAAACGCCATTATCTGCTGAGGATATTGTTTTGAAAAACACCAGCGACTGATTAGTATGAAATTTTGAGACAGAGCGAAGAGGAAAACAACTCTAAATCTTAGCTTCAGATATTTATTAGTTTCTGAGATATTAATAATGATGCGGTACTGATATCACTCAGTACCTATACGGTATCCTAGGTAAAAATCGATTATTGTAATTTCGATCAAATTTTATACCATTGTTGGTAACTATAGTTAATACTTTATTCTTTACATTTTTATAAAGCTATTTATTCACTTTTTTACAATCAATAAACGTTTGAAGATCATTTGGTACTAAATATACACTTAAAGAAGTTGATTTTTAATCAGAATTATTATGTGAAAGAAAGAAAGGACTTCTATACATAATACATAAAATGAAATCATACATAATAATAGTAAAACATAAAATATATAGTATTTCTATATATGCACTTTAAGTGTGAACATATACTAATTGAAATAGAATTAATGAAGTATCTTCGTAAGTGTGGCAGTTTTTTGAAAAGAAAAGAAATATCAATGTTTTCCTTTCATCTAGATACATCATGAATTTTCATATATTTAATCAAATTAGTAATATATTTATCAAATTTTAATTTCTTAAAATATACAACATAAGAGTTTTGAGATTCTGAATAATAATCAAGCTAGCCAAGAATATTTTGGTTTGTTATTCTTCGATTTCGAAATTTTTGAAGTGAAAATCAATCAGCACTACTTCGTACAATAGTCAAATATAAACTAATGGTAAACATAAGCGTGCACGCATAAATTAAAGAAATAGAAGGAGAAGAAGGAGAAGAATATATTTATATACACATACGCTTATTAATTTGATGATAAAATAATATTTACATTTCATCCATAAGTACAAGTATATGCTAGTTTTGAATTAGCCTAGATTTCGATATTAATGTATAAATTCTAAATATTTTGTAAGTACATACATACAATTGAACATCTCTTACAAGTATCAACCATATTCCATAAGGTGAATTGTTTGAATTGAACTTGGTTTCATAAAATACATTTCATGAAGTTCATTTCATATGGTACATATTGAACTTGATTCCATCATCAGCATCCATTGAACATTGTAAAGGAATACAGCGTCTACTTATACTGTGACATAAAATATTTATAATGATAACAATCTAAAATAAAGTATTAAATACACAATAATTAAAATAATAAACACAATTAATATTTATTTTTAATATCCGTCATAAATCTGCTTTCTCAAATTTATATATATGTATGTGTGTGTGATATAATTTACCTTGCAAATGTTGAACGGGATGGAATTTTATACTGTGGTGTGGAATTTTATACAGTAATATTCATTAATGAACGAACTATTATCTTCCATTATACTATATGGCTAAATCTAACGCCATCATTCGAGCACTTAAATATGTGCTATTGGTGCAATTTTTGTCATAATATTTGGATGTACATCGGGATTGTGATTTTAAATGACGCGATAAAGCAGTCATGTTTCTACACTGCCGGACAAAAAGATAGCACATCGGTAATGTTAGTAATATTTGTATAGCAATATTTCCACATTTTGAATGTTAGTCACAATTTTCAGTGTATCATATATTGTACCTAAACAGTACGTCCTAAAAGCGAAGTAAACAACGCCGAAACTGGGAGTAATTATTTACATTGTAATTTTCCGGAATAAGTAGGTTCGAAGACGCGGTGGAAAAATAGCACACTTAGTATTTTTATAATAATTTTCAGTCTTTGGCGAGTTTTCGGTGAGAGTACACATACCATTTCGTTGAGTGTATCTAAATTTCGGGTAATTCAATTATTTTGAAGTGTTTGTAATTATGAGGCGAGGAAAAAGATTAAGTAAAGAAGTTCACACAATCCTTGCTTTAAGAAACCAAAATTTTTCTATATCAAAGATTGTGTTAGCTGTAAAGAAAAGTTGGAAGGTAATTTATAATTTATTGCGGAACGTTAAAAATTATGGACGAAAGAAGAGTATGACCATCAGCATTAACTAAACGTGAGAAAAGTTCGATTTTCCGAGCTGCATCAAATTCGTGCCTCACAGCAAGGCAAATTTCTGTTGGCATTAAGACTAATATCAGAAATCTGTGTCGTGTAATCCAAACGTGTGAACACCTTATACGAAAAATGTTGCAAAGAAAACCGTCACTAACAGCACGGCACAAATTGGATCGTTTAAACTTTGCGAAGAAACACATTCAGTGGAAGAAAAAGTGGCAGGCTGTAATTTTTTCTGATGAAAAGAGATTTAATTTAGATGGTTCAAATGGTCATTATTTCCATGATATTAGAAAGGAAGTGAGGTAGTATTCTACAATAAAATGCTAATGAATTCTTCATCTGCTTTGAATCTATTAAACAACTAATTAATGATTTTAATCCATCTGTATTACGTATCCAAGAAATTAACTTTGATAATTAACTTTGATGATAATTGAATTAAATTAAAAAATTTCAAACAGTTTCATAAAACTAGAACTTATTGTGCACTATGAAGAAATTACTTTATTAACATAAAATTTGAAATCGTAATAATTTAAGTCTACATTCTTAAAAATATATATTTACCGAATTCTCAAAATTTTTCTACTAACAAATTATTCAATTTTTTTAATCGGATTTCCAAATATTTTATTGGATATGAAGACTTTAACAGCCATAATTCTCTGTGAGGATCCATTTGATTTGATTTGACAGAAAAACTCATTGGTTAAATTATTGAATACAGCAATTTAACTTTGCTAAATTCGAAAGAATATATACACTACAACTTAGTTACAAATTCTTTTTCACTTATTGACCTCAGTTTTTCTAGTGCTGATATCTTCCATTTAATTGTTTAGTAGATATTAGATTCTTTCAATCAAAATTTTTATCGATAATTCAAATTTCAATCTTCATTGTTCTATATCTAATTCTACATCTAATTCATTAAATGAAACTAAAATTAATTGGAAATTTTATAGAATGGCAATTCATAATAAAATATCAATATAATTGCTGATGGTAGAATGATATTAATGTCCATTTAGAAAATATAATTCAGATAACTGAATCTGCTAGCCATAATAAGAAAGGCCGTAAAAAATTTCATGGTAGAAAAAATTATAGTTCTACTAGGAAAACTTTTCAACACACACTTAACATACATATATAAAAGACAAAAAATAAAATAAAATTCTCTTCTAATAAAAATAAAATTAATCCAAATTGCAGGTCATTTTTAGCAGAACAATGAAAGATAGTAGATCTAAATTTTGGATTGAATATGTTTTTTCTATTAATATTATAGCTGATCCAAAAATGACCTGGTTTCAGAAAACAGTTATTATATACTCTTGAATATCCCTGCTCTGAATATTTCAGATTCTTTCTCGCTAACTAATCCAACGGATGTAGCGGATTCTTTAGTAATCAAATTTGCTAATAATTTTAGTGACCATAATTTTCTTCAAGATTTCAAATAAAAAATGAATAGTGTAAATGAAATCTATATTTCAGATATTTTATTTCTTTTCAATAATTTCTATTGAAGATCAATTTAATTTACTTACTAGTGCTCAAATCTACCAAAATTTCCATTCCCTTCCCTGATGGTATATCAAATTTGTTATTTAAACATCTTCCTCCAATTGATCTTTTTGCTCTTCTAGACTTTTATAACCACATTTAGAATTAAAGAACTTTTCCATCCGCTTGGAGAATTACCATTATTATTCCAGTTTTAAAAATCAAAACAATCCTCTGGATTATAAACGAATAGTCTTAACTAATCTACGTAAAATTGTAGAAAAAATGCTAGACTTATTTGAAATTATAATCAAATAATCTTTTTTTTAATATTCAAAACACATTCAGAAAGTTTCGATCAGTAATGGATCAATTAATAATCTTACACTCATCTGCACAGCCTTCACAAATAATGAACATCAACGGTAGGCAGTCTTGATATTGAAAAGACATATGAGATAGGAGAACAAGAATCGTTTATTTCTTATAAAAATTTGATATATATAGATAATAATATCGTTGCATTTGTAATTGACAAGTATGTTTTAATACATCAAAGTTAAAATAAATAATACATTACCTAAACTTATTTATTTAAGACGGCTAAGGATCAGTTATTAGTGTTACTTTATTTTTGATAGGAATTGACGAAATTATAACAAATATAACTCTGCCAGTCAAAGCTTGCTTATTGATGATTTGATAGTATTCTATTCTGGAAAAAATATCAATTCCATCCAAGATCTACTACAATCATGTCTCAACACATTTCTTTTTTAGGCTACTTATAGTAGGTTTATTTTTTCTAAATCTAAATCTAATCACTTTTCCCAAAAGTTCCCTTAATCTTAATTTGTTTTTTAGTCAATCTATCAAAGAAGTTGATCATATAAATGTGAGTGTGTTGGCTTTATTTGTATGAATGCGAGGGTAGTCTGTGGTGTAGATGTATGATATGTATATGTGTGTCGTGTCTGGCGTATTGTGTTTTGTTTTCTGGACGGTGCCGGGGAAGATTCATTCGTCGAGGAGGAATCATGATGTGAGGATCTGAGAAAAGAGAATAGCGAGTTCGGACTAGTGAAGAGAGTGAGTGATTGAGAGAATGAGGAATCTAAAGCTTTAGATGTATCTAATTGTTTTGTATCTAATTGTGTTTGTTCAATATATATTTTTAATATTACTTCGTTCTTTATTCCATTCACAATTGGTAGCAGAGCTCCGTGGTTGATTGTGCGAAGTTTACGATATAAAAAGACGATAGAAAGTTCGAGAAGGTGAGAGAAGATTGACAAATATGGCGGACCAATGGAACATTATAAACGTTTCAAATTACTTTCTATGGAGTGAGAAAATGAAAGGTATCCTAAGGTCAAAAAGGCTATGAAAAAAGGTGATAGGCGTTAAACCAAACGAGAAACCCAGAGAAAGGGACAATGAATATGATAACAAATAGAAAGAGTGGAACGAATGGGACGACAATAATTATGCAGCGAGGACAATAATGATCAACACTATGAGTAAAACACAATTATTTAAATATAACCATGAAAAAGATGCGGACAAATTATGGACATCGATCAAATTGGATATGGCCACGGAAACTGAAGAATTAAAAGTGAGAGTTCTTAACGAACTAACAAATTTAAAAATGGGAAAAGATGAGACCGTTGACGCGTTCATAAACAGAGCAGAAGCGTTGAGAAACCAATGTAAACAACTCGGAAAGGACATTGAAGAGTTCGAGCTAAAAATGTATATATTAAGAGGCCTTCGTTCTGATCCGAATGTGTGAGTGTTGCGCAAAGAAATATATTTGTATTTGATATCAGCGCAAAGAAATATATTTGTATTTGATATCAGCGCAAAGAAATATATTTGTATTTGATATCAGGTTTGCGTTGAAATAAGAAATACAGAGGAAAGAAAGAAGAAAAGAAGATCGACCATCCAGAGATCGGGAGTCGGTAAGAAAACTAAAAGGACAGAAAGTGACATTTATTGTTACAATTGTGGAAATAAAGGACATATGGCTGCGGAATGTAATCGAAACAAACGCTGCTTTAATTGTCAACGCTTCAATCATATTGCGGCAGAATGTCGCGAACCAAAGAGGAATCAACCACCTGCGGGGGGAGGATAGGAAGGAAACTATTAAAGGGGAATTCATGGAAGAGTCACAAGGCAACATGTGGGAAGTGAAGTAATAATGAAAACCGGCGATGAAGCCGTGATGAGAGTAAAAGAAATTCCGCCAATGGACAGATTGTGTGAAGTGAGTGAGAATATTGAGATATGAGTGAGTGTGAGAATGATCGATGTTGTACATGGTTGTTAGATTCTGGAACTACGAGTCATATGACTCACAAAGAACATATCCGTGAGAATTTAATTCAGAAAAAAAGATTAGCTTATATCAAAGAAGATTAGCTAACTATCAAAAAAGGTAAAATATTGACCTCAAAAGGTATTGACAATGTGGTTGTAAAACAATCTTCGAGTGAGAATACTTTGCGATTTAACGATGTATTATATGTGACGGAACTAAATTGTAATCTTCTTTCAGTTGCGAAAATAGCTGAACGAGAGGGTATAATGTAACTTTTAATACGTTCGTCGTGAATTGGATTAATTTCCTGCCGGGCCCAAATTTTAGAGCCAGAGCGCCAGAGCGTCAGAACGTAAACAGAGCGATCAGCTAGAATAGCAACGATGAAATTCGAGTAGGCACTTACGTAGTCTGTGACCTAAAGTTTTCGAACCTTCGTGTCATTATAAAGCAAAACATTTAGACACGAAATGGGGAAAGCAATAATCTCTTCAAAAAGAGGACTGCGAGGGATCTCACTGCATTTATCCCAGAACCTTCATTCTCTCAAAAAGCATACTTTGTCTGACAAGCACACCAGTGATTTTTTATCCTCAAAATGTTCATTGCACAGTGTAAAAATAAAATTGAAACTAAGGAGAGTAGTGATGAAGAAGTAGTGAGTTTTACAAGAAGGATTATAAATAGAATATCATCAAATTCAGACTCGGATGACGAGGAATCATATGCAAGTGAAGACCTTGAGGAGATGTTAGAAGAACTTGCTATAGCAGAAGAGGAGGAATTGAACAATGATGGTGATTCTTTAGATAATATCCAGTGGAACAAGTTCGCCAACAAGTTCGCCATCATTTACATTCACCAGAAAAAATGGGCTTCTGATGGAATTGCCTTCCAACATTAGCCCAGGTGAAGTTCAAATATTTCTTGAGAAGTTACAACTTTTGGCCTCCTCTTGTGCATTACAAACTTTTAAAGATGTTTTGCTTTATATCGTGAAATTGTTTAAACAATTGTTTAAACAAGAGATTCTCTATTTTTATAGAGTTTTCTCAATAAAGTTTTTTCTATCTTTACTGAGTTTCCTCAGTGTCATTAGTACGTGGTTATTATTCGACAATCTAATTTATTCAACAAACAATAACAGAGTTTAACAACAACAGTAATATGATTAAACTTATTTGAGTCCTAAGATCTTAGGAAACGAAACAACAGATAAAGCTACTAAGGATACCATTAAACACCTCGTTTATATAAAAATTTTTAGAATTAATTTTAGAATTAATGCCAAAGCATCTCAAAAAGTTTTATTTGCTTTTTAACACTTCACATTAAACGAAACTCGAACAAAATTTCATGATATAAGATGTAATATTCACTTATATTCAAGACATTCTTTCTCTCTAGAAAAGAACAAATAGCGCTATATTTCGTATTCTAATCTAACTCATCAGTGGATTTTGGATTATTAAGAATATATGTATATGATACTTGCGGTGTAACATTTATAATTCACCAAATATTATTGATTTAGTGTTTAAAAGGCCTTTATTTTACACTAATAAGATATACATACACGAGTAACTATAATAACAATACTAATAATAATGAGAATCACAATACCGTGATTGCATCTACTTATAAGACGGTGTACGAAAGTAATTATTATTATTTAACGCGAGAGTTATGTAGGAGATACTGCAGACTGCACACTCACCAGACGTGGACTATCGAATACTAAACTTGCGGATAACTGTTCTTTTAACGCGTCGAAGTCAATTCTTTTATACTGTGACTCTTGTTATGTCCTTTCTCCTCAAGGGGTCGAAAAGCGGGTGTTATCTATGGTGTTTACGGTCAGGCCCATGAAAGGCTTTCTGACGATTGCCTCATGGCCCTACCGATACCGTAACCTGAGTCCACGTCGTGGAAATGTTTATATCGCGGTCTTGGTTTGTGTTCCCTACAATTGATTTGTCGCAAATACTCCACCATATGAAATAACTTCGACATTCAAGATTTAAGGATAATCTTGAATGATACTGAAACATTAAAAATATACTTCAATTCCTTTCTACACTTGCTTGAATATTTATAGTATGAATTTTTGTATAAATATAATTTCACAATTGTTACATACATCTCTTATATCCTCACGTAGCGATCGTTTATGACTACAATGTTAATGCGACCATTTAAAAATAAATAAATAGTAATATATAAACAAGTAAATAATATTTATAACAGTCGATTTCCTAATTAATAATGAAGCAACAATTTCATGACAAGATTTGCTGCTTTGATAATTTAATTATTTTTCTTCCCAATTCAACAAACATGTTTCGATACATATTTTTATTCGGTGACGATTTATTGATTTCAATGTTCTTGTGAAATATAAACATTTTTCTCACATATAAATATTTAGAGATCTTAGATAATTCAAGTTATGGAAGTATTTAGAAACTTTTGAACACACTAATTTAATACTTTTGTAAATTCAAAGTAGATTCAAATTGATATACAGTATTACATATATTGATATGCAGTATTACATATACTACTGCATCATTTTTCTATATGTGTGATATCTTTTTGTTAGAAAAGAAAATTTATTGTGTATCATTTAGAAAATACATCATAAATTAAAACTGTTATATTCTGATACATAATGGTATAAACAGAATTGAGAATTGATTTGATACAAAAAAGAAATTAACTAAGTGTCTTTCACTTTCATTCACAGACACTTTTCATCCAATATTAATAATAACTCTTTTAGATATTGCTTTTGGAAAACATAGCGAAAAATGTAATTGGAAATTTCTGCAACTATTTTCTTTAGAGCAAATTATTGGTGTTAATATTGAATTATAATATAGATATTAAATGTATATCAAATTGAGTTTTGTTTCGAGTATTTTTTTTTCTATTTTTATCATATTAGTCAGATGGAGTGATAAAATAATAACTGTTGCAAACAGTTACTTAAAAACTGTTACAACATCGATTTCAGTTCTCGAAACAATTTTGAAAAATCATTTTCTATAACAGTTACGAAATCAAATTCATGAAGATATCGATTATGACTTTAATATCAGGTTTCTGATATCGGTTCTACATTGATTCGATTTTTTGAAAAAGTTTGTAAACACGCCGTATTTGTTCATTCTTTTCCATTCTTTTTCTTACCCATAAAATGGAGCCACCGATATTTATGCCTTTTAACAATCATGCTTGTTTACTAGCTTATATGACCACAATTAGTACATAAACAAAATCTTAATTTTAATTCTAAATTTTTTCTGATTCTATCAAGAACGTTAGGCACAAATTGAATAATTTTAATTGTTGCACAGATTTTATTGCTTTTACTGATTGATAAATTATATGCTTCATTGTTCCCCAGAAAAAAAATCAATAGGCATTGGGGAATGAGGCAGTCAAATGAGATGCAGGTTTATACTATTCATCAACTTTCAAATATTTCTGATAAAAATTCACGTACGGGTCTAATGAAATATAATAGTGCCCCATCATGAATAAAATAAATTTTACGTTGTCTAAAGTGGTATAGTTCGTTCCAGTCGATTTATGAAAAGCAATCTAAGGAAATGCAGATAATTTACATTAATTAAATTTGACAAGTAAAAAGAATCGATAATATTATCTCCAATAGTTCCCTCCCCATTAAGCAAAATCGACCTTGATTAAAAGTTTGAATCATAGCATAAAGGTTGATGTATGCCCAAATTCTAGTATTTTGCGGATTTTGAAATTTTATTTGGAAAAATTACTTTTATGTGTAAGAGCACAACTTGAAAAAATTGCAGATTTAATTTCTATGACATTCACCGACAAAAATTACATTGCAAAGCATAGTACACACGATGGTCTTACGCACGATGAATGCAATAGGACGTAACGCAGTTATACATAACCAAATTGACGTGCAATGCCACGTAAATCTAAAAGAGGATGAGCACGTGTAAGTACAAGTACAAGTACTTGTTTCTTCTTCTTGGGGTCGACCCTTCAATGTCCAATATTAATAATTAATTCAAAAATATTAATCAAATTTTTGGAAGTCTCGTCGGTCTAGAATATTTCTAGGCTTTTTTCCCTAGGTGAGTTATTAACTAAGTATATGCAATATATATTACGAGCTAAAGTATAATTTCCAAATGCTTCATCTATACTACGAAGCATTTGATACACGTTATAATGATGAAAGTTATTTCGTCTTGCTTTTTTCCTTTTCTCCATAACGATATCCATAACGATATCCAACAGACCAGAAATTACTATGAATATTAGCAATGATCATAATTATCTATATCGGATATCAGTTATCTGATGTGTTCACAAACTTTTTCAAAGCGTTTACATCCGAATATAATATTGCGGTTACAGAATGTGTAATAATACATATGTATACCTAAAAACAATCATTTCACTGACAATAAAATTTCAACATTATTTATCGAGAGAATGGGTCGTTTGCGACGTTTCTTTTTCAAAATTGATGCTTGTAATGAATACAATGTACATATATACTGGTTAGGTTGGAAATTAGGTTCAGATTAAAATAATATATATTTTTAATAATTAAATAAATTTTATATATGTAGGAATGTTTGGTAGGCAACAGGAAGGATATGATTTAATTACAAAAGTAGTATTTATTTTTCACGACTACGCTATGACGCCACGCTCTTTACTCGACGCTATTATTTCTTTTTTCTGCTCCACGCTCCTCGCTCGACGCTACGCTCTTTTGTTTTTTTTTTTTTGACGTTATGCTGTTCTGTCCTCCACTCCTCGCACGCACTCTTCACACGAAATTTTCAAGACGTGCACACACCACACTATCAGTTGCCCAAATTTCCTCATGCATTCTATATCCGTACCAGCCGAGAGGATACTGTCATCCAGACAATAACTTCCTACATTCGGCCATCCTGAACGGACATTCGTCCCCGAATGTCACCCAAATCGTCATTCGAATCATCACTTGAAACATCACTCACGTCACTCATATCAGGCATCCAGAATTTCATAAAGTCTGATGTTGTGGACATTTGCAACGGTCCCTCGTGTTCACCGACTTTTTTGACAAGGTATCGTTCATTTCGCATTACTTTTATTACTTTATACGGCTTAAGAAATTTATTCGCTAGCTTTAGTCCTGGTCCTTGCTGCGTTCGCGTTTAAGGGCTACTAAATCTCCTTCTCTATATTTCTTTGCCTCTTTTCTCTTCTTATTAAAATTACGTCGATTTTCATTCTGTATTTTTGCAAGAGTTTTGCAGACTTCTATACGCAACTCATCTTGGTCGTTTTCGAATGCGGTAACCCATTCCTCTTCCATCACCTCTTTCCTCCCTTACATGAGGATCATCCTTCAAACGAGCACTTGTTCCAAACAGCAACTGAAATGGCGTCGTTCTAATGCTCCGATGAAACGAGGTGTTTAAGAATTGTTGCGCTATTTCTAAATATTTACCAATCCTCTTTCTTCGGATTTGACATTTTGATTAGTAATGGTATGAGTGTGCGGTTTACACGCTCCACCTGTCCATTTGCGCGAGGTACTCCCGTAGTTATTAAAGAATGGTGAATGTTTTCCTGCTGGCAATATTCAGCAAATTTCCGAAATGTGAATGCTGTACCTCAATCGGAAATAATACGCCGCGGATTTTCGAAGGTCACGGACTGCTTCCGGAGTCTTTCGATAACTTCAACCAAGTTCGTAGTTTTAGTAGCATATAACCAGACAAACTTTGTGAACGCGTCTACGACTACAAATATATGCTTGTAATTCTTTTTTGTAAATAATGGCCCTAAATGATCAATATGGAAAGTCTCTAGAAGCACCCTTCTCAAGTGGATGTAAGTACCCCTCCTGCCGACCATGCTTCCGCTCAGCCAGAATGCACAAAATACAGTTCTGTATGACTTTCTCAATTTTACGTTTCATCCCTTGCATCCGATAATCTCTTCATAGCAGGTTTTCGGTCTTCGATACAAAAAAGTGTCCTCTCTCATGTGCTTCACAAACTATTTGAAAAGCCATTGACTTCGGAACCATCAGGCGTATATCACCATCAACCTCTTTAAACAGCAAGCCACCTTTAACGACGTATCCTTTCAGCTTATTTTGCTCCGCCAAATGTGTCATTTTGTTCAAGTGATCGTCCTCTTGCTGGATCTTCCTCAGCTGCGGCGTAAGTTTTTCCCTGCACTCCTCGACAACCAGGCACGCTGGCAAAGGGTGGCGACTCAATGCATCGACATGCCGCATGCCCAACCTAGGCCTATGTTCGATAACATACTGAAACTCTTCTAACAGAAGAGCCCACCTCACCACTCGACGCATAGATTTCTCTTCCGCATGGTTAGAGTAAACGTGCGACAGTCCGTTATAATCTTAAAGGGAATACCTAGCAAATATATTCTAAATTTGTTGAGTGCTCTGACAATAGCCAACACTTCTAGCTCATAACTACTATAATTTTGTTCGGCAGATGTGGTTTTGCCACTAGCATAGTAAACAGGATGAAACGCATTGTCATCATATCCTCGTTGCAACAAAATCGCACCGAAATCAAACATGCACGCATCTGTATGTAACTCAGTTTCTGCATTCATACGATATAGGTATAAAACAGGCTTATGAACTAATGTATTCTTTAATTCTAAAAACGCATTTCTTTCTTTCTCGCTAAATACAAAAATTGTGTTCGCTTACAACAAGTTTGTCAAGGGTCGCACAATTATAGAATATCGTGGAATAAACTTTCGAAAATAACCAGTTAATCTTAAAAAACTCTGCAATTGTCGTATATAGGTAGGTTCAGAAAATTTTTTCACGGCGTCTGTTTTATGTTCAGATGTCCTAGGAATTCAACTTCAGTTTGTAAGAAGCGGCATTTTTCCCAATTTATCTTCAATCCAACATTACTTGTAACATCGAGTACGGTTCGAAGGTTTTTGGTATGATGAGATCATCCAAATATGTTAAAACGATTTTATTGCGAATCAGATCTTCAAAGGTAGCATTTATGTATCTTTGAAATATCGAAAGTGAATTGCACAGGCCAAAAGGGACTTTTAGAAATTCATAATGTCCATCGGGGACTATGAATGCGGTGTACTTTCTACTCGACTCATCCTGAACATGGAAAAATCCATTTTTTAAGTCTAGGGTACTGTAAAACTTCGCAGACTGCAACAAATCTAGCTGATCTTCTATTAATGGTAATGGGTAACGGTCCTTTATGATTTTAGTGTTTAATTTTCGGTATCCATTTTTCTTTAGATCCATTTTTCTTTTTAACTAAAACAACGGGACTGGCATACTCAGAAAGAGAAGGCTGTACGATTCCCTCATCCATCCATTCTTGAATCTGGTTATTAACAAGTTCTCTCTCAGAAGGTGACAGTCGTCTCACTCTTCGATAAACTGGCTCATCATCCGTCAGGAAAATCGACATTTTCACGTCTACGTTTCTGATTTTAAAAGGTTGATACTCGGAAATCATAATTTCTATTGCCTTTCTGTGCTCAAAGCTACGTCAACTTTATGAGAGTCATCGTATTAAACTACATCTATTTGAAGTATCTCAGCAGTTTCCTCACTCTCTTGATGTGTTTTACACAAAGGTGATATAGAAATGTCTCCTCCTTCGATATTAATTTCAACTTTATCAAGAAAATCTGTACCTAAAATAAATTTATGCTCTATGACATGCTCTGAAACTATTTGCACGGCAGTTGTATAGTGGTTGTTTTCAATAATTAGATTTGCTACAAATTCACCTAACGTACTATTTCTGTCACGTCCCGCCCCTCGGAATGTAATTTCTTTAGATTGTAGCTCTGGTGATCCGATTTTAATGTATTGATCTGTGGTCATTAACCCTTTGGCCTACACGCTATCTCCCGATAGCGCGGGCCATAGTAAACAAGGTCGGTCGTGCGCCGAGCCATTCAGCTGTTCAGCCATGTGCCCAAACTTGCACAAAATGTATACTTCTTATGACATGTATATTTTGGCGCAACAAAAGGAATTGTGAAATAATAAACAACGTTTGGGGACAACTAGTAATTTTAAGACGTCTAGGGCGCAATCATGATCAATTCAATGAACAAAAATGATTTATTATTTCAAAGCGGATAATGAATCAATAACAATTTGTAAATTAATACTTAGTTAATTTAACTAAAGTAACATAGTTAACATAGTTAATTAATTCACATAATTAACATAATTTAACATGGTTAATGAAACATACTTAATTAATTATGTTTTGAAAAAACTCGTAGAAAATTAGTAATCTTCAACTGTGTGATATCTTTCAAAACAATGAGGTATATGTAACGCAACTCGATCTATATGTTTCGGAAAGTAACCCCAATGTTGCGCCTGTAGTCTCATGGTATATTTCCGTTCGATAATGGTCCTCGTCTGTTATAATCTTGCGATGGCACGGTTTGTAATAATTTTTAGCTATTCGAAGTCTACTCGCTGTAATTCTGTTTCTTTGCCATATTGTTTTTGTTATACAGAATATATGAATTCAAAAGTGCCATATCACATATGTAAAAAAAGATTTTTCGGTACCCCTTCACGAATTTCCTCATAATAGGGAAACTCGCTAATACCTGATCCTGGTGATCAACACCAATCATTCCCTTGTTGTAATCAACAATACATCTTGTCTTGAAAGTAGGGTTTAGGTGACTTCCGTTTTGTGCAATCATTTCTGCACTTTCGTGCTTTGTAGAAATAATATGGACGTCTCGTTTGTCCTTTCACTTCAACGCTAGTATGCCATTACAGCTTCTTATTATGCATTCCCCTTTTTTTAATTTTACTTTAACAAAATCTCCTGGCATATTTTTCCTATTGCAACGTACTGTCCCAAGAACATTTATTCTATTTTTAACCAAAGTAAAAGACAGTTTCGGCGAAGAATATTAGTTGTCTATATATAACATATGTCCTTTATTTAGTATTGATTTCAATAACTCCATCACAACAGTTTCAGATGCACTGTAATCATGATTTGTTTTATCGTTTCCTGAATATATTTAAAAATTATAGCAGTAGCCCGATGCTGACTCGCGCAGTTTATAAAATTTAATCCCAAATCTCGCCCTTTTTGAGGGATTAAATTATCTATAAGACATGCATCCCATAAATTTTATCAACGATTCATCGATCGCGATATTCTCTTCCATTACATATACTTCTTTGAATTTTTTATTATAATGGTTTATCACAGGTCTCACTTTACGTAATTTATCTCTGTTGTCAGTCACATCGTTATTTGCAAAGTGGAGAAACCTAGTGATTTGCAAAAATCTTTTCAATGGCATACTTTTTCTGAATATGGGTGTTTCTATAATGGCTCTTTTAGACCAGTTCATCTAGATTTTTGGTTTTTTTACTTGAGCTATTATTATGCATAATGCAAAGTATATTTTAATTTCATTGTAATCTATTGGGATCCAAGTTTCATCAATTCTCTTTCTTTTATGTTCATAGTTTATTGTTTTTTCTGCGTACCGATTCATTTCCTGGACAATATTATCCCAAAACACATTGTCAAACATTATATAAAAAAAGTCTAACTCTCTTTTACTTCTACCTAACTGGTTTAAAATTGCTGCTCTTATGTCAGGAGTTTGCATATACTCCCAGATTTTTGGCTTGTTATTTTTTTCTTCCCAAAGCCATTGCTCCGATAATTGCTGATAAATGCTGTCTTCATCATCAATGAACTCAAATGCTGAGTCATCTTCAATGATTAATTTTCGTGGACGTTTTCTTACAGGAAACACAATATCACTGTCCTCACTATCATTATCAAAAGGATCTACCGAATCCGCAATAATACCACACTTCTCTCTATCATCAATATTAGATTTTCTTTTTGCTGACATGATGGGTATAAGGGTTGTTTTATTCCTTCTAGGGAATTATATTTGAAACGTATGAACGCAATGAAGGTTTACACTTAACTAAAGTAAGAGATTATCGAGAGCAGTTGAACCACTTATCGGACTCATTTGTTTTCGTTTGTTCCAAAAATACACCACGAACCAGGCTTGACTTGTTTACATTTGATCCGAACGTACTACGACTACGAAGTACCACGATTTCGACTCCTGCGTACTGTTAATGACGCAAATTCCTCACCACGAGTCTCACTCGTGATTGTAGGCCAAAGGGTTAACGTAATGTCACTTCCGGTGTCGATCAATGCTGTCGTTTGATAGTTATTTATCGTAATCTCTTTTTTTTCATTTCACTGTACCTGTGAATGTAGCTGCCTTTCATCGGCTCACTCGCACGTTGCACACCCTTCACACAGCTCGATGCGATATGACCCCGCTCGCTGCACTTGAAACACTTTACACCGCTTTCTTTCGTCGGGTAATTTCTACTCATATGGTTTAGACTACCACAACATATCACTTGTTCACTACGTAGTTGTCCTCTCCAATTGTCTCCCCTTATCCTTGACGATGAAACAGCAACGTTATCACCCGAGCTCCGGACTCTTGAGATGGTCGGCCTTCGCAACATGACGTCTTCAAACGCCTCCGATATCTCAGCTCTCGTTTTAAATTTATGTAGGCGAGCCTGATTCCGTAAATTGGATCAGGAATTCCCTCTGTTAAATATTGCATTAACTCGTATTCGCTAATGGATAATTTATTAGCCATTAGCATCTTATCATGCGCATATTCATTGAAAGTTTCTGTAGTATTCCATACACGTGATTCGAATTTTGTACGCATAACAATTGTGTTTGGATAATGTCGATACATGCTCTGCAACTCTTGTAGCAACATGTCTATTGACATTGCAACATGCTCTGGCTTTGAACGGAACCATTCCAGAGTTTTACCTTTCAATTTTAAAATTGTCAGTCTTTTTGTTTCCTCCTTGTCTAATTGGTACGTTTGTTTTAGTAATTTCCCTACCTATCATAACCATCGAATTCTCCCGTAAATTCGGCCAAATAATCCGCGAGAAAGTAGAAGAAGGCTTGTTATTAATCGAGGAGATTTTTATGTGAGGCTAGGTGAAGAAGGAATGAGAGGATGAGATGGAAGAGAAAAAGGGGAAGACATAATTTGTTCAAGATAGAGGTAGAACAAGATTGGACGACATTGAATGGCAATAAGAAAGTAAATGCACCTTCAGAAGAGATGCAAGGATAGTAATAAATTACGGTATAGTGAATAAGGAAACTTATAGGAATAGGGATAAGGTAGAAAAATTTTGAATTGGAAGATTGGACACTTTGACTATCAGCCATTAATAATAATTTTAAAAAGAAAAATGGGAAAAATAAAAAGAAGCAATGATAGAGAAGGTATAATGTTGAGAAGAGGAAGACATAGAAAAATACAGGGAAATTAAATGAAAAGGGAGTAAAAGAAGAAGTTAAAGACTGAAATAGGAATGAGGACATGGTCAAAATATATAGAGATGAAAAAGGAATCGATGAAATGCTGGGAATAGTAAGAATGGGGGAGAAGGAAAGAAAACTTTCGAAATAAACAAAATCTAAAAATGAAGTATAAAAAGACAAAGTGCAAAGAAAAGACGAAAGAATAGAAAAAAAGGAGAATTGAGGAAGATAAAAAACGAGCAGTAGTTATGAGAGTATATTTTGGGAATTCACGGTGAGGGTGGTCTTGGTTGTTATACATCGTGACTTGCTAGGTTATACTTATTGACTGACTATTTTACAGACTTGTGTGCTAAGTAATGTGTACTAACTATTGTGTATTATTTTACTGACAGTTGCGATTTTTCTTGTTTTTGCCTTAACCTGTATTGTCTTCTTGCAGTGCCTGGGGTAGTGTTATCCTATTACCTGCATTAAGATTTTATTTATTGTTTTTTACTTGATCATTTTGGTTGTTTAATTTAATTTGTGTTTAGGGTAGCAGGAAAATATTCAAGAAACCTACTTTTCTTGATGAGTTCATCTTGTGTGCAGTGCGTTAGTCTGCAAGTATAAATTGTGCGTGTTTTGGTAGTTTGGTTTTTATTTTGAATAGCATGTTGTTGATATCATAGTTTCCGGTGTTTTTAATTATCAGGTTATAAGTATTGTAAGCTGCTTTCATTGAGTTCCTAATATATTTCTGGATGATCTGTATGTTGGCTGCATGGTCTAATACTCTGATTGACGTGTCGCATGTTTTATTCAGGATAATGCGGAGAAATTTATTCTGTATTTTTTGCATTTTGTATTTTATGTGAGTTTTGGCTGCTGTCATCCAGATTTGATATCCGTACGTAATGATTGGCCTGACGCATATTTTGTATAGGTTGAGTTTGTTGGCGATTTTGTTTAATTTCTTCTTGGAGAACAAGCGTTGTGTGCGTTGTGATGAATGTGTTCAAAGGTTTGGGCCAGATTTTCTGTTTTTTCCTGGTTTGAAAAATAGTTATTAGATGTATTTTGTAAGACTGGTATGCGGGTTTTCGTCCCACCAGTTAGCTCGTACATCTGCCAAAGTGTATGGTTTGTGCACTTGATTTTCTTGACTTTATCTTGCCATTTTTGGTTTTTACTATTCTTTTTTGTATGCCAGTAGTTAGCATGTTCCTCTTTAACTAGTGTAGAGGATTTTTTGGTAATTCCGTCTTTGTTTATTTCTCTCTTTTATGAAGTTGTGAAATGGTGGGTCGGTGGTTAAATTTATGTTTTGAGTTGTTACCGATCGGGTGGTGATGCGATATGAATTGTGGATTAATTGACAGAGATTTTTGATTTCTGTATTTATTGTTGCTATGATTGGAAGGTTATGGTTTATTTTTTCTTGCTGCAAAGTTTTGCATAGGTGCTCCAGTCTGTTGTATTGTTTACCTGTCGGTTTGAAATTTTATGCATTTGGAACGTAAGTTCAATTGCATAAAAAATGTATGAGAAATGATTCGAGGAGAGGTCATCTATGATGTGACAATTGTGAAGATAGGAAACGTTGATAAGGAAGATATCTATGTTTAATGGGGCGCACTTGGACTGTTTGTACGTATATGTTGGGCTACGGATGATTTGGTAATTATGTAATTTAAAGTGATTTTTTATTGTGGATCCGTTTGAGTTTCTTTGTTTGTATTGTTCCATATATGCTTCGCGTTGAAGTTATCGCTTATGATGTATTGGGTTGTCCGAAAAGTTCGTGCCGATTTTAAAGGAAAATTGAAACGCAGAAAATTTAAATTTTAATATACATTTATTAAGTTATATAGGTGCCATTCTGTTTTACAACCTTTCTCCATCTTTCAAAAAACAAAGAGTTGAAGTTTTTTCCATTAAGGGAATTTTGTAATGATCAAAATAGGTGGAAATCAGAGGGTGCGACGTCTGATGAATATGGTGGGTGGGGTAGAACATCCCAACCGAGCTCCAACAACTTTTGTCGAGTTATCAAAGACCGCGC
>KQ435804.1:72477-83799 GCA_001276565.1 Melipona quadrifasciata
TAATATTTAAGCAATTAGAAAGAAAACTGAATAAGTCCGAATACGGCGATGACAAAAAGATATTAAGTTCTCTTTAGACTGTCGTAAGACCTGCTTGCTATCACGACTTACTACTCTTCATAACTCTCTCAAGATCTGCTACAACTATTTTTTGCCGAAAATCTCACCCTCATATCCACTTTACACACACACGCACGCACGCACGTATATGCACAACACACACATTCGTATTTTATGTCTTAAGATTAGGGCGACTAGGCAAACAGTCCTAAGTTTGGTTTTTTTTTTTGCTGTGACAACCGCATTGAGCATGCAGCCGGCGATAATTGCCTCGCTCTTGGGTTACACAAGAAGAAATTCCGAATAATGAGACTTCACATTTATTTCACATAACACATATTCTAATACAATTAGAACAAGCTGTATTTTTAAAATAGAAATAAATTTTGATCTGATAGAAAAAGTAAGTTTTGCACATAGAAAAAATATTAGAAAAATGTAACTTCATTTCTTAAATATAATCAATATAATATATATGTACAAAATTAGTATAGAGATATAAAACATATCATACTAATTCACTTTATTTTATAATTAAAAGTTTCGTTCGTAAAAGGATTAAAGATGTAGCATTTTACAAAAAAAAGGAACACATTTATATACAGAATGGAAAATATGTAAAGAAATATGTAAGGAACTTGTCACAAAATTGATCTTGAATGAAATAGCGAGAGCTGCGCGTATCGCAAAGAACCATTAAAACATTCAGCAATTCCCCGCTGGTCCCTACTATACTCGTTATTAGTCAGCCGTTGATTTCGTCAAACTTTTTTTGCCATTTTTCAAAAGAACGATTAGATTGTGACTTATTGTCTCTTGGAAAAGTTTGACCTTCGTATTGAGTAAAATACAATGCAAACAAAAGAATGTTGACCTTGAAATTCAATTTTGCGGCAGGTTTCTTACACGCTTACATCAAATTGAAGGATATATTATAGAATTCATCTATGATAACCAAGACCAAACATTTCTTTCTTATATATAAAGACCACATTCTTATATTCATTTAATTCTTTTCATCAGTCATATTCCTCAAATAAAACTTTATTATAGCTTTATTATTTTAAGGAATTGGCATCTTTGAGGTATTTTTGAAATTAGATAAAGGCAAATATCTTTTTCATAACGCATATTGTTAAAGAAAAATGCAATATGAAATTGTAAAATGGAAAAAATAATTGAATAATACCACAGACGAAGTGGTATTAATAGACATTGTATATAATGTATTTTTTCGGCCATAATTTTGCGAAAATTTAATTTGCGGTCCTAGGACCGCATTACCATTTTTGTGTCACATCCTATCGTACAGATTCAGGCAAGTTTTACACCGCGAAAATAAAAAAATATGGACAGTGTTGCCAGATTTATTTCGAAAATTATTTATTGAATTGTACGTAGTGGTACTTTATCAATGAAGGAATTTAACGATTTAAAAAACAAAAATTGATGAAAATTGGAATGAAAAATTTAGTTTATATTTAACTATTAACATCTATTTAAAAGTATTAGAAAAAATTGATTGAAATATGATATTTTTATGAACAACATAATTAGATATGACGTTTTTTAATTTACAAATGTGTAAAGTCTGAATAAATTATCTTTATTCCGTAAACTCGATTTTATGAAAGTTTGAATAATTTTATCAATAAAATATTTCTACAAATATTGTTTGCAATAAAGAAGCACATTATGTGTCGTAAATTATTTCTTGCAAAATTCATTCATTTCGAAATTTCGAAGTCAAATTAATTTTTTTAAACGATACCATACATATTTTCTTTTTTATAGTATGTTATTTATTAAGACGAATTCACTGAGTTGCATTTTTGACGCCCGAAATCATTTATTGTTATAAATTGTTAATAAAAATGATATCAAGTGAGTGACTTAATGATATATTTTATCATTAAATCACTTAATATTAACATTTTATGAATTTAAAACATTTCTCATTCGTATTTTCCTTCATTCTGATTGCCAAATTTGTTGATTAACCACTCCTTCACTGATTTCGACGATCCCTAAATACCATTTAGAAATCGATACCCTTTCTTCTACCAACAAAGTCTCTATCATACGCGTTATAGAAAAAAATTGTTCAAAATATCTTTACAATACATTCAAAAATCACTAAAATCGGTGAGAGAGTCTACACTTTTGCCTAATTGCCTTCGCTATTGACAAAAGAAAAGCGAGTTAAAGAGATACAGGCAAATTTCGTTTTTTTTAACAAAAGCGTAATTGCCGAAACCTAAAGTCTCACATGGTTGTTACATTTCTGTTACTGTTCTGTCCGTTGACTGGATGAAATGGTTAAACTAGCTAAATAGGAGAGTTAGAGGATTTTTCGTATATCTCCGAGTCCGTCGGAACTCTCATCCGATGCAATCCGAAGTATCGACTACCCACACCTAAATCATTTGGGCAAAATTTTGATTAAATAATGAGTAATAAACAATAATTAAAAACATAATTTTTATTTAAATAAAAATCATTTAAATATTAAAAATAATTTAATACAAAATAATTTTTTATTTTACTTATCTCATATTCGTCATATTGAATATGAATCACGCGAATAATATCGTTGTTTTTCATAAATATAATTTAGAATGTTACTTCTCTTTTTAACAGATCTTCGTTAGAAATATAAATATTGGATTTAAAAACAGTTACAAAAATACAATAATAAATATTAAAGCCAATAATACGTATTGATGACATGGACATCCTATTCTATTATTTCATTCATTGTCAGTGCTATTATTTCTATTCTTTCATTCATTATCGCTGCATTGTGAAATAATAGGAAAACTAATTGTAAGATGAAAGTAAAGGCATGTTGTGTATAAATATAATAAAATTTTCTATTTCTTCTATTAAAATTCGTTCAAGTTTCACAATATTGTTTTAGACAAATTAGTCATAATTCATGAGAATTTGGTTTTATGAATGGTTGCAACAGAAAATGAATTATTTTTTTAATTAATGAAAGTTGAATTGTTTTGAAATATTTGATAAATAATCAAAGTGAAAAAGAAAACATTTTAAAAATAAGAAAATTTGTATTATTTATTTATTTGTTATAAAGTTCTGCAAAAAAAAAAATAAATATATATTTCAAGAAATAAAAAGTTTTGTTAAAAGTAATAATAGAAGAAGTTAAAAAGAATTAAAAATCCTTTTCCTGATTTTAAATTTAAAACATTATGTTTTCTGTATTTTCATTTTCTATCGAATAGAAATTAGACATGACAAAATTCTCTTAGAATGCCCTTCAGCAAGTGTATTTTGAATAGGAAATCTGAAACCTGTGTCCCTCGTATGGCCCTAAATACTTTGTTCGTCACTCTAAGCCGTCAAGGATTAAAATACAAATCAGAGAAAGATATATGTATTTTTATGTCAAGAAAGATTATCGCTATCGCGTAAAAAATCTATCTTGTTCTAATAAAGTTCTGTGAAATTGTAAAGTATAAGTTTTTCTCTCTACATTTAGTCTTGATTTTGCATCACATAATATACCATGTACCAAATTTGTGAACACATTCAATACTGGTCACTGTATTGAAGGAGATGTTCCGTAGATGTTTGTATTTTTTATTAAATCTTCATGAAATATTAAAGATTTATGTTAAATAAATAACAAAGTTTTGTTATTATCATAATGTCATTAATTAACAAACGTAATTTTTAACTAATGAATTATAGAATTTATATTATTTGTCATAACAAATACATAGTTATAGTAAAATTATTAAAAATTTAACATAAATTTAAATATGTAATAAGGAATATGTAAATGAGGAAATATAATAATTTGAATAATTTAACATTAATAATAATTTAAAATGGTTGAAAATTTTGTTAGTTAAAAATTTATACATAAAACCATGTATTAATAATTTTAAAATATTAATTTATTGTATATTGAGAAAAGTTGTAATCAGTAAAACACGGATAGAGTTCTTCCTGATATGTAATAAAATGATTTCGGTTAGTTACTAGTTTCATATTTCGGTATTAAAAGTTTGACAACACTATAATGGATCACAAAAATCATGTTACTTGTTTATTCGTTAGTTCTCTAACTCATCGTCATTTAAACGTAGAATGTGCTACACAATAACAAAGATTTTTTATTATGTCGGTATATTTCAGATCGTGGACCGCGAAAGTCCGTAAGGTGCAAAGTCTATTCATATGCCTCATCTGTAACTTAGTCTATTCATATATCTCATCTGTGTCATTACACATTGTGTCATGTTTCTTCGGAAATTGCGGATTTATAACATAATAGGCCATTGAGAGCAAAATGAAATAGAATTTCTAAGTTCACTGTAGTAAGTTCATGGAATATCAAAAATATATTTACTCAAAAATAGCCTTTTCTATACGAGCATATCATAAAGCTTAGCAAGCATATCAAGCTGTGAATCATGTATGATTCATGGAACATAAGTTCAAGATAAATTTCATTATTTGACATTTACAATTTGTTGACATTTATGGTGATCCTATTGATAATAATTCTATGTTTCTTCAATAAAAAATACAATATGAATAGTGAATTTTTAAGAATTTATTAAGTGGTATATATATCTATACATTAGATAAGAAATAACTGCGAATGAACAATCGTTCTGATTCTGGCCAAAAAATTTGGAATTATTATTTTAAAAAGACAATCAAATGATTAAAGAATACAAATGAAGAGACCATAAAATAAAACGAGCCTGAATTATTCAAACGAATTGAATTCAGTATTCATTATGATATTTTTATGGTGATACTTGTTACAATAAAAAAGGAAAGTTTATTTGTGATAAATGTGATTAATTTCTTTTATTTTAATTATTTTTTCGCATCTATTAATACTTTGTATATTTTAACATTTGTTAAATAAATATGTTAAATAAATAATACATAACTCCAGTTATAACAATGTGCAATTTTGCTTTCTTTTCTCCACTGATCGCAACAGATATAATTATGAAAACACTTTCTTGAAAAATATAACTTAGAAACCTTTGTTTATTAAAAAATATTCATTCATTAGTTATTTGGTCCATTCATCACTTAATCTTACGTCAAACTCTTAATGAAGATTATAACTATCAAGAAAAAGAATTGTGTTCCAAAATATATAATCTTAGTAATTTACTTGTAATAATGTTTAGGAAAATAGATAACGATTTGTAAATGCTAATTTTAACACATGCAACTGATATTCATAGCATGATATTTCCTAATTCTAAAATATATTTACCAAACACCGTAAAAATTATATTAACTTTATTTAATTTATGTAATTTTGCATTACACAATTTGCATAGTTGCAGTATATTCATTTATAATTTAAAAAATTATTTAATTTCATATTATTCATGAAAGTAAAACTATAACAATTGACTAATATAAATTATTTGTTATTAAGATAGTTAAATCGAAATTAAAAGGAGTAGCTATGAATTTTGAGTTTAGAATAAAAAGAAAAAATCTATATTTAAGCATTCTAAACTTAGTTTCATAAATCTTCAATGAAAATGAAAAAGGAATCAATAGATAGATCAAGGTATAATATAAGAGTATGAGAATAATGATGGTCAAAAAAAATTAAAAAAGACACTATACCATAACTGAAATAAACAGGAGTTTATTACAATGAAAACTAGTCAAAGTTTCTACTTTTAAGTTTTTACTAGTCAAAGTAGCAAAATTTAATTAGTAACAGCAATTGCATTTCTCGTCCTACGAAGAAAATATAAATAAATGTAGCAAAGATCAAAGATCAAATGAAGTATTAAAACTTCAAAGTGTTAAAAATTTAAAACAAAATATAAAAATCTTCATATTGTAAGGGTTTGTGGGAAAAAGGGGGAATGTCAAATTGTTAAATAAATAACAAAGTTTTGTTATTATCATAATGTCATTAATTAACAAACGTAATTTTTAACTAATGAATTATAGAATTTATATTATTTGTCATAACCAATGCACTGCATTGCATAATTATGATAAAATTGTTAAAAATTGAACATAAATTTGACAATTTAATATTGACAATAATTTAAAATAGTTGAAAATTGTTCTTGAGAATATTTAATAAAATGTAAGTCATTTATACCTAAAACCATGTATTAATAACTTAAAAATTTTTATGTACTACATATTTAAAAGTCGTGATGAGTCGGTAAAACATGGATAGAGCTTCTAAATCCGTAAAAGATGGATATAAGATTCTTTCTGATATAGAGTAGAATAATTTCGGTTACTTCGTCTATGGTTACTAGCTTCACAATTCTGTATGAAAGTTTGATAACACTGTAATGGGTGTTAAAAATCATGTTGCTAGTTTATTCTCTAGTTCACCGTTGTTTAAATGTAAAATGCGCTAAATGATTTTTTACTATATCGGTGTTTCAGGTCACAGGCCACGAAGTCCCGTAAGATGTTTAATCTGTTTAGTCTGTTCAGTCCGTTAGATTCATTTCCCTTCTCTGCTTTTACCTGCTGGATAATTGTCATTTACGTCTAGCTACCCTTTCTTCAGAAATTTTATTTCTTATTTCCTTATAGAAATTTAAAGTATTACGATTTAGTTTGATCGTTATTTGATTTGAATTGTTAATATGTTAATAGCCTCTTTAATGTCATATTCAGTCATTAGTGGAACTTTCAAATTTATATTATCATTAATAAGCATTTCAAATTCAGGCCAATTGGTTTTATAGTTATGCAGCAAAGGTCTTGTATTTCCTTTTATTTACAAATAGAATAATTGCTGAATGGCCCAATGACAAGTTACAATTAGAGATTATATTGATGTAATTGTGCGATATTTTTTAAGCCGAAGAAATATCTCCCATATTCTATTTAAGTCAGTCAACCAGTACGTGAGTATTCTGGTACTAAAGTTCCTCAGAATTGTTTGATATAATTCTATACTTTTAAGATTCGTGAACTCCAATATGGGTATCTAGCATTGTAGTTGTCCCCGGCAAGAAATCTGTTTCTTAGGGAGAGAAAGAAGTGATGGAGTGGTTTATATATAGAAGCTATTACCAGCAAATTCTTCGTTTCTTTGATTTTGATATCTGCTTGAAGATGAATCTCTTCATATTTGTTTGTTTCAAAAGTTTGTTATTGACGATTATTGTTCCATTAGGATGTAGAGTATAATATATTTTGTAGTTGAAAATAACTTTTATCGATAAAATAGGTTTTTATTGCCAGAAATATGTCTATTTTTTGTTTATTGAGGAAACCTCTATTTCATTTCTGTATTGTGACATATTGTTCGCATTCTGTAGTGCTTTTTCCGCTATTATTGTTATACATTTTTATATTTAATCAAAGTTGTAAGTAAATTAATTATCATATTATTTTGACTTATTATTTGATTGAAAATAATTTCGATATTGAAGAATTCATCAAATATTATTTTATCTTCATTATTTTTTTGCTCATTAGAGCATTTAGTATTTCATATAGTTTTTGCAAATCATATGTCTGACAAATGTCTTTTCTATATTAGTTGATTTGCTTTTTGCCTTTTCAAATTTTTTATGTATGTTACAACCTTCGTAGTTTCCGAATAAGTTTTATCGTAGAGAATATATCTGATAGAAAAGTCACGGTTTTTTGAACATTCGTTTGTGGAACGATGACTTGTACATTTCATGCAATATTATGATTTATTTTGTATAATGATTTGGTGTGACCATATTTCTGACATTGAAAACACTGTGGTATAACTTTTTTTTATGTGGAGATTTAATTTTTGTTTTTAGGAGATATTTGATTTCATAAATTCGTTTATTATTCTCGTCTATAAAGACAGAGGTTCTACCACCCGATACCAAGCCATTTCCTCTTTCATTTGATATGCATGATATGCAATTTCTTTCATTCTAAGATATTTGATTAGTTTGCAATAAGCATTCCTTGTTTTCGTATTTAATTTTAGTGCACTTTTAGATAATGTTTTGCATGAGGATTTTTCTGCAGTTAAGATAAGGAGAGATTTTAAATTTCTTTTAGCATAGTGGCGTAATTTATTATATTTTTCAGAAAAAGAAAAGTGCGATTTAAAATTCTATTATTATGGTATCTTTAATTATATTTTCAACTGTATTTTCAGTGCCTCTGACGTCGGACGATCGACGTTTTCTTAGGCTTCTAAATTATCGTGGCGTGATTACTAATGTCAAATAAGAATGGTATTTTCATTAGAATTCGTATTTTAGAGTACATTAGCCTGAATACTCTTCGAGCGCGTGCACTCCAAAACGCCACACGATCAAAACCTGACATAGCATTTTGAAATTGCAAGTCTGACATTCCAAGCATTAGAAAGCGTTTCGACATCTCGATCTCCTTCTTGCAGATAATCACAGTATAAAGAAATCGAAATTATGACAAGTTCAATCAATCAATACATAGTAATGCAGTGAGTGCAGTAGCCCCATTCTGGCCTTTCGAGCGATGAGCGTTCAGTGTCAGTTTGACTCTCTTACCGAGTGATTCTATATCCTAGCGTTTCTATTTCCGAATCTTCTACTCCGTAAGCGTTTCTATTTGTATCTTTTGTATTACTAGTCTTGTTGTACAAATACTAATTTCTGAATATATATATTTTTTATTTACTTCAAGTGTTTTTTATCATTATCATTACTCTCTTAATGATTCCTAACAATCATCTGGCGACACAAGGTATAGACACAGCTGCACGGTTTCCAGAATTAATAGGAATCTAATGGAAACTTCGAATACGGAAGTGTAAGAGACAATTGTACGATATTCTCTGATTCCACATGTGAGTTAATAGTCAATGTCGCGTACGCGTCGCGGTTTTGATCTTAATAGATGTTTTATCGTTATGACAGTTCGCTTGAAATTGTTATATCAGTATGAACGAAATCAATAGTATTACAAGGGATAACAGAAAAAATTTAATAATAAAAATGTAAAATAATAAAAGCAATTAATCCATTATGGGAAAGTTGTGATTTTGATATTTTGTTAGAAAATGAAAATAAAAATAAAGATGGAAATGAAAGTGAAAATGAAACGTTTAGTTAATCTTTGGATACAGAAATGCTTCGAAAAAATTTAATTGTTATGGTACGTTTGGTGTTTTAAGGTCTTTATTTTTCACTAACAAAGATATATACAATAGTAACAATAATAACAATAATAATAATAATGATAATCACAATAATACAGTGATTGCGTCTAAATACAAGACAGTGTACGAAAGTAATTATTACTATTGATTGTTTAACACGAGAGTTAAGTAGGAAACACTGTTAGACTGCACACTTACCAGACGTGGACCATCGAATACTAAACTGCGGATAACTGATCTTTTAACGCATTGGAGTCAGTTCTTTTATACTCTGACTCTCACTATGTCTTTTCCCTTCAAAGGGTCGGAAAGCGGGTGTTGTCTAGTGGTGTTTACGGTCAGGCCCATGAGAGATTTTTGACAATTGCCTCATGGCCCTGCCGATACTGTAACCTGGGTCCACGTCGTGGGAATGTTTATACTGCAGTCTGTGTTGTGTCCCCTACAGTACGAAAAATATATGCAAAATTTTATGTATGCCAACATATAAGTAAGTACGACTATTTTTATTTTTTATTATTGATTTAAGCTTCTTAAAAATTTTATTGTATTTGAACTTATTAGATAAATTACTGTAGGAATTTGGTATAAAAAAATATTTTATTTAAGTTAGAAATTTTATTTAACGGTGACATAAAAGATTAGAATTAAAACTCACTATGTTTAGATTGTTTCTTTTGACTTCGCTACGTCTACACACTGAAGTCGCTACTCACTCGCTACTTCTAAATCTCGCTATCTCTTCACTCACTGATGATTCACAACTTTCTGATTCTTCATCTACACGAACATTCGCCGCTCATAAAATTGAAAACAATTACAGATAAGGACTTTATAATCGTTATACCACAAATCCTTCGGAAAATATTTTGTTAAATTATTAAGAAAGGATGAAATATGATTTTCCACATTTTTACTAAGCAGCAAAAGTTATTCATAGTGTCCGTACTAACGTTGAACGTTTTTTGACAAGTATGTATATTAAATGATAACAGATAAAGTATGTATATTAAATGATAACAGATAAAGTATGTATATTAAATGATAACAGATAAAGTATGTATATTAAATGATAACAGATCTAATATAAGTCCTAAATTTAGAAATTTAAAAAATATTTTGCTTGTAAAATTAAATTAAGTGCTATAATATTATTGTAGTCATAAAACTATTATACTGAATAGAAAAAACCAGTTTAGTACATTAATATAATAGTAAATATACATTCAATATGAATATATGTACAATATTATATTTTGTTATAGAAATATACGTGTCATATGACATATATTGCAATTAATTTAACTTATAAAATCATGTTATTTACATGTTCTTAATTTTTTTCTGTTTAATACTTCTTATATAAAAATTAATTATTTATATTACAATTTTCACATCTTCTAATAAATAAACATATGATTACTATAGTATTATAGTTTACAATACGGTAGACTAATGAAACTTGCGATATTGCGAAAAAAATAACTGATATACTTATAAGTATTAAAACGTTTGAGTTAGTATTTATAATTCCTTGAGATTTTTTTTCCTTATAATGAGTAGAATACACTACAATAAAAAAAAAAATGTGACCTTGAAAATCATACTCAAAATTAGTTTTGTACAAACATTTTTACAATTTTCACCGATTCAAAGCTATATTGAAAATCTTCATTTTGTATGTTAAATTATCATTTCATTTTATGCAATATTTTTTTTATATTTTTACTTTCTATTTTTCTACTTTTCATATTTTTACAGCTTATTCCAGTTGTATACGCTGTAAAAAGTTGTATAAGGCGCTTGGATACTATTCATTCTTCGTGAATCATATGGTTACCCAAACAAATTCCTAATAAACAGTAGATCAAATTGTTTAATTAGGGTACAAAATCCATGAAAAGATTCACGAGGACGTGTCACTCACTTCTCTTGTTCTTTATTCGTACAAAGTATAATGCTGGCAAAAATGTAGAAGCATTTGTTCAATCGTCATTCAATTACTGATTCCACTTTATATTAGGTTGTCCCCTAAGTTTCTTCCGCGCCACGCTTTGAGTGACTCTAAGTGGCTGTTTTTATATAAAAATGCAGGCTTATCTCTTAGCCGTTTATGGTATCGGTTT
>KQ435804.1:159069-172012 GCA_001276565.1 Melipona quadrifasciata
GGAATCGCAGATGCTAATGCGCTGCGTCAAATGAATTTCCTTAAGCTGATCAGGGATCCATAAGTCGAGTTTCTTGACATAGCCAAGCTGTTTTAATTTTTTTTGAATGCATGTATGCGATACATTGAGCTTCTCAGCAATCTCACGTGCTGTGACGATCTGAATCGATAATGGCCTTGATACGGGTCTCATCAACTTCAACTGGACGGCCAGATGGTTGCGCATTTTTTTTAGTGAAAAATCACCAGAACGAAATTTGGCAAACCAATTTTGACACTGCCTTTCTTTCAAGGCTTCATTCCCACATACGGCACATAACTTCTTGTGTGGTTACGATGCGTTCTTGCCTTTTCGGAAATAATACAACAAAATATGTCTGAAATGCGCGTCTTCTTGTTCTTCCATGTTTAAATTGGGATAAAAACGAAATAACTAATCGATACAATTTTCTTACTAAATTAAAGGCGGAAGTCCAAACAACAAGAAAATAACATAGGTTAGGTGCTTTGAACACGTTGACAAAACAAAAGAATGTGCCAAGACCATCTATTGACGAAATCCGCAATCACTTAGTCGCCAACCCAATATTTATTCGATATTTTATTAATTTATTTCAGAGAAAAAATTTACACAAACTCTAAGATTGAGTGTGAAGGTAATGAAAAGTGTTAACTAAAACGAAGTAGAACGGAAATAGAATGAAGAGGTGAGAAAATAAGAGAAAAAGGAATACCATAAATTCTAGAGCTAGCCCGACTACCACCAGTTCGAATATTGGGTGATGCTCGATCGAGCGTCCTCGAGAGGAATTTCTTCGTTCAAACATGCGCGAGCTGCTAGGTTATCGACCTCGAGCTACTTTACGAATCATTGATTTACGGTTTGGAAAATAGCTCAAAGTAGGTTCGTTCCTAATTAAGAGCGCGAGTTAGCTTGGCGAATAGCGCTGCGTGCGTAAATCGTTGCGACGAAAACTACTCTCTTCGACCTCACGATCTCAAAGATCAAATAGTCTCGTAATCTTAATGTTCGAAGACATCCTAGCTTAATAAATTGATATTACCGTCGTTGATGTTATTCCAATATTTTTGCTTAAAATAAAAATCAAACAACTTAGTTAGTTTGCGAGCAACTGGTGAGTTTCACATTGGAGAAAGGAAGACAGTTTTGGAAAAGAACTCACAATTGGTATTGGTACGATTAGGCAGATGCCTAATTCTTATTGTTGCACTCCAACACGGGGCAGAATAACACTCGTGCGCGTGAATAAAAGAGCGAGCTCCAACAAATCGACACCATCTGGTGTACCTGAGTGGCTGCTGCATTACCCTTGAAAGCTCACCGCTCTCGAGTGACGCGGCTCTCCTATGCCGCGGGTGCATTCATCGCGTAATTAACGTCTCGTAATTATGGCCGCAGAAGAGAGAGAGTCTGGTCGTCTCGTGGTCGTGCGTGCGCAAGCGCCCTTGTTGCTCCTGAATATTATGAGCTTTCATGGGGCTCCACGTGAATAAGGCGCTTGGCGTTTCTGAAGAGGGTGTTACGAGCATTATGGGCCTCTCGACGATGGACCGGGTGTTGGTCAACGAGCCGTTCATCGCTCGTTCAAGGTGCAACGCATCTTAGCCTCTCTTTGACGATCAGCTAAGTCTCTCTCTCTCTCTCTCTCTCTCTCTCTCTCTCTCTCTTTCTTTCGGTGTGTGCGCGGAAATCTAAATACGTATAGTCCGTTTTCATCGCGGTAGGCCTTTATGTCTCCTCAATTCAGTGGCATACGTCGTGGCTTGACAGCCGTGTACGTTTGGTATATGGTACTGAAACCATCCAACAAGAATTTATCAAGCTCTTATTAAACTAGACTACTCGTGGGAAAATTAATGGCGACATCCTTTCTGTTCGAATTTCCACGAAGATAAATAAAACCGTGCAACTTGTTCGTTCCGTAGATGCCTTACTTTTCACTTACCATTTACCATTAAGTCTCTATGGCGATTCTTTTTTCTTTTGAGGGATTTTGTGTATCGCTCTTCTATCGTCTAGGAAGTCGCAATTCACGAAAAACGCTATATGAAAATAGAACCGATTTACAATTTATCTCGTTCCGGCATAGTGTAAAATTTAATTTGTTATATTTGTCTGGGCTTTAATTCAATGGTTGAGGGAAAAAGTGGTTTGAATCTCTGTAACTTCTTGCAGCGCAACGGTGGTCGACGCCACTTACTACAACTGTCATCGGTGATGCATATTTTTCTTTTTGTTGCGACGCGATGCTTCAAGCGGTATGAGCGCGATTCGCGCACTGTGTTTGAGGCGGATAGCGACCGTGTGCGAATTATGGTAAGAGTGAAGAATGATGATACGATTCCGATAGATAATCGGAGATCGCGGAAAGTAGACTGTATTAATAGATGAATATGATAGTAATATGACATATTACTAGATATAGCTCATAGTGAGGTAGCGACTACCCACCCACAGCGGTGAGTGATACTGCATATAGCCCGAGTTGTGTGACAACGCACTGACAGGTGTGATACACCCTCAGTGATTGTACGCTACGTACCGATGCACTGTATTGCACTGTAATGAATTTAACGCACTATCTTGAGTGAAATCTGAATGAACGTTGCACTGTTGAATTTAATGTTACACTGCCTTCCCCGCTGACGGCGGGCCTGTATTGTAAAAAGCACTTTGAACGGTGAGCCGTTTGATTGCTCTGACGTAATTCCTCTGAAAACGGTGAAATTATTAAACATCGATATAGTGATCGATGACAACTGTTTTTAAATGATACCAAACGTAACAGGCACGCGGGCCAGCGACCGGAAAAGACAACAATGAACAATCGCGTCACAATAGCCGGGATAGAGCGTGATGGACGTTGGGACTTTTTGCCAGCATAAAAAACGGGTGAGCCGTTATCCTTATTTAAAAATGGAATAATTAGATTCTATTAAATAATAAATTAGAAATTATTTTATGTGGACAAGAAGCGTATGTACATCTACGTACGTCTTAATTTTAATGATTAGAATTATGAGAAATCGCCCCAACACTTTTTCTTTTTTTTTCCCTTTTTTTTCCATGGCATCGAATCAGTTGCCATAGCGAGGCAATTTGTTACGAAATTGCGCAAAAACAAGGAATGGCGAACTGGTCGGAAAGCAAAAGGAAAGAGATGGAGGAATAATAATGGTCGGGCGTACAGAGTCGGGGTTAGTAACGCGAATAATGTCGAAAGTTAGTCCGAGCCGACCGACGTCGACGTTATGCACGGCGTTCACCTCTGACCTTGCGGTTGGGCGAGTGAACGGAAGTTATGCGTCTGAATCGTTTCGTGGAACAAGCAGGAAATGCAGTTCAGGTCGAGCAAACCGTTACGAGCCGTGAGGGAATCATTATCACTTTACTGTTTCGTACATCGAGAGTCGTATGCCTTTACGCCCCCCTGAGGATGTGCTCGACTTTCATCCTCTATATCTTGTTCCAAACGTCTCTCGTCTACTTACTTGCATTCTAATCAAATGCCCTACAATTCTATTGTTCCGAAAGGATGCGCATAAAACGAGGATAGAAGAGAAAAATTAACATAGATCTTGTTAACGTACACGATCAAGGGTCAGCTCCCTAATTTAAATTTAAAAATTTAAATTGCCACTAAATTACCGCGTCGTTTCCATCTCTTCGATTCCATTTGATTTAATCAAGAAATTACATAATTTAGATTTTTCTCTATACAGATATGTTCGTTTGGACAACACTGTTGTCACTACCACTTTCTATGATTTGACACGCGTGCCAGAAAGACACGATTTTTTCAAATGAGATTTGATTCTTGTGTAGGAGTACTCTGCTTTTCTGAACGAGAAGCGAGTCACTTTGATCGATCTAACGATTTGTTACCTATATCTGGTTTTATGGGACACTACTGAAATCTTCGTCACATGCGTACGTGAGAAGAAAGAGCCTGGATAGAAACAAGGCTGATACTCGACGAAGGTCTTCGACTGTGTCCTTTGTTATCAGTCGCATTCGTTTTACACAGTTGCTTGGTTTGTTCGAATATTCTTTTTATCTGTTTATTTGTCCTGAATTTGTCAACAATAAACAAAGAATGATACGTACATGGTATCGGCAGATATTTCATGAACTTTGTCTCATTTATTATTCTTATAGACAAGACAAATTCAATAGTCGTGCACAAGCAATATTTAAAGTTTTCCAGTGTCGTTACATGTATGTTGCAGAGTGGATTATTTGCACAAAAAAAAAAAAGAAAAAAAAATCGTTATGAATAAAATTTTGAATATCTCACGAAATGTTGATTTTTTTCAACAATGTATCCTAATAGTTTTTTACTCAGTATGTTCCGAGGAATCAATTTTTGCAAAGAAAATCGTACAATTCCATTTGAAAAATACAGTTGTATTTTGCAATTGTATTGATGCACCTCTGTAGAGCAATGATGTAAAATGATAGAGCTTGATAAACAATGCAAAATTTCTCTTCATATACAATTTTTGTCTATTTGTAGAATATAGATATGTTCTTGGAGTACAGAAATAGAGTTGGAGTCCGACTCCGTCAGTTACTAGATTCATTCTGTGTACATGTTTAGCACTTTGTCACAAAAGGAGGACACTAAAAACAACATCAAGGTGAATTTTGATATTCGTTCGAATTAAGAAATGTTTTCACATCATAATTCTACACATTCCAAGGAATAAGTAATATTATAGTTATTTTTTTTTGAAAACATTAACAGCGAGAAAATAAAATAGTAAATTAAATAGACCTCTTGATATGTTATTTTCTGTCTTTCGCGTGATATAACTTTGAAAATTCGTTAATCGTTTTCATAAAAGAGTAGGAATATTTTTGTTGATAGATAATTAAAAGGTGTATCGTACTATGATAAAATATAATGAAACGTTAGAGAGTATCAAAAACACCTATGTTATTTAATCGATTTAAATATTTTTTACCAATGTCAATATTTCACTGTACGACGGACAGTCGTGGAAAAAAGAGAATACAGTAGATCTTTGATAGTATAATATCAATATTGTTAATTGCGCAAAATATTGTTAATTCTTGATGCAAATTGATGATTTTTGAAGAAACAAAAGAGCTTTTTTCGATATTACCCGACATCGACAATACAAACAAGGAGTACGAAAAACATCCTGATCGTTTCGCTGTATGGAGATGTACTGCAAACGGTTGGAGAAATATTACCATCGCCATAATTGCATTTCAATTCGTTGACGTTTACCCGCTGTTAGTTGGTGGGATGTTTTCATCCAACGAATCCTAACCAAACCTAGTGTCTCTGATTCGTCAATGGCAGGTGTCTTGGCTGAAAATCTTCTTGAGAAATAATAAATGTGCGTCTCGATAACAGGTACGAGTATATCGGGCATCCATTAAGTTCGAAACATGCTATTGCTTCCGGACGATCGCGGGATTTTATGGGGAATTAAAAGTTTTGCATCCTGCCTGTAACTTCAACCGATCGACGATGAATAAAACATCGTTCCGCGTGGGTGAGGCTCATTATTTACGCAGTTACGTGCTCACCTGCGCAATCTAAAATCAATGTAGCCACGGCACGTAAATATCGTCGATACCGATGCGAGACGCGACTTTACACGAATTTCACCGTCACAACCGTGACATCGACGAAAAATCAATACTTTCCGCCAACCAAATATTCTATCTGCTGTTTTGGACGAATTTTCGATTCCCATTCTGTCGACGAGACTGATCTCGTTCCCTCCTCTTTTCAAAAAAAGGGAGGAAAGAGGGGAAAGAAAAAAACACTGAGAACATCCAATCGTTATCAGCGCGTAAACGTAACATTTGATTTTGCGAATATTTTCACAAATTTATTATTGGATGAAACGGATGCAAAGGTCAAGAGAATTATTGGCTGCTCCCCAGAAGTCGTAAAATTCTGAAATATCTCGGGACCAGTATTTCTTGTTTGAATTTCACTTGTACACGTTATGCGGCCACATGGCTTCAATTCCTGGGAGACTGGTTTCCCGTGTTTCATTGGATTACCAGCTAACGTCTGGTGTTGAGGATCATTTTGCGAAACTGAGATTGATGCTGATACATCAATGCTTTGACTCCTTGCTCGTGCGAATTCTATGCGACTTTGGATTAGGAGGACGATCGATGATTCATTCTCTCGTTATGTCTCTCGCCAATACGATCAATCTGTCCCGATTTCGGTTAATTTAATTTGTCTTGTGAAATTGCTTGGAAAAAATGAAATTGATTAGTTATGTGAACGACGAAGTGAAATGCTCGTTAATGAAAGGTTACAATACTTCTCGACGAGATATATCGTATTGAGCTGATTTAGCAATTGATGATTTAGATGCGAAAATGAGAGAGAGGGAGAGAAAGGGAGGAAGAGTAATCATGTGCTAAACCGATGAATGCCGGTTGCAGTAACGATGCTTTTATACTGACTTTTCTCCTCTACTGGAAACCGAATCGCATATTTGCACTTTGTCGTTCGATATTTCCGTTAATAATAGAAGAGAAACGAAGCCAATTTAAATGCTCTTCATTTACGTATAGTTAACAATCATCCCACGTAGGGTAAACTATTACTTACGTCAATATTGAAGGTCTTTCGAAATTTTCTTGAGTAGATAGGAGGTACATACAATGTATTACGAAATATAGAAAACCTTTACAAATAAGACAACTTAACTGATTGTTGTCTTAAAATCAGTCAGACGATTAAACTTAAAAATTCCACGATTAAAAAAATTATTCTCCAGAACAGAAATAACTGTAGTTTCGGATAGTAGTCGAATAATAGTTAATGATCGCAAAATGTATCTTTTATGACTACGTCTATTTGTAGCTATATTGAACAATAATTTGTTCCAAAATAATATTATACAAATTCGTAATGCAAGAGACAATAACAAACTTTCACGATTTATGATCTTGGAATAATAAATTCGCCTATAGAGAGAATGATTGGCAAATCCAAGGTCGTGAAGTTGAGGCAAAAAGAATAGAGAACGAGACGAAAAAGAAGAGAAGATGAGATTTAGGAATTCACTTGAAACTTTATTATATCGCGCGACGAATAAGTACTTCATTCTACTGAACTCTTATTGGATCGAGTGAAGAGTTGCGCGCGTTTTTTTGTCACGCTCCGTCACAATTACTATTATTGTCAAACTATTTATACATTATTAATCATGATCAAAATTGCGTCTCTCGTTTTCTTTGTTTCACCGTTGACTTCTCCTGTTAATGCTTTGCTCGGATTAATATGGCAACTTATTCGGTGCGTCGTGACCCTTCCCTCGGATTTTCGTAATTTTTCATTTGTAATTTATTTCGCGCTCAGAAAGGCACATTCACAAGATTCGGACTCTGATTCGGGAAATCTCGTTTTTATTATTTGGCGGTACTGCGATTGTACATAGAGCAGCAGATATATTTTTCTTTCCTCACCCGTGGCTGTTCTCTTTTTCATCGTGCTTCTTTCCATTTTCTCTCGGGCGTTTCTTCCAAACGCGAAGGAAAAATAGCGTGCATGTGTACGGAACACGGGGACGGCACGATGCTGTCTGAGCGTGTACACTGACTGTTTACGTAGTCCCTGCATTTCAGCTTTTATTATGTAATCTCATCTCCATTCTGATCCTGAAGCTCGTAAATATTGATCGCAATCCGATGGCAACGTTACGTATCTATAACGATACGTCTAGGCACTCAAATGTCGAGTACAAATAGTCGAGTAATATGATATCTATAGTTTGGTTTAGCTCTGTTTTTCATCGAAGAAATAGCGATTAGACTGACAATCACCGAGTCTTTTCCTTTTCTGTTCTCGATCAAATTGTTATTAAGAATCCAGTGGTCAATCAGGGGGGAAGCTATTCGTGAAAAATCAGAACATTTTTGGTTGTATCTTATCCACCGTTTTTGAGTTGAGGTCGATGCGATACAGAACGTTTTCCTCTCGCGACGTTAAACTGCTTTTCCATGTAAGTCGATCGCTCGAGATCTCCGTTAGCGATTTAAGCGATTCGATGGCAGGCGATATTTGAATAAAAGTGTATCAGAAACGCATTGTCACCAGTTACCAGCAATACTGTAATGATGTAGATTTGTACGTTGCGTTCGTGCATCCGATATCGTTGCGGATCGAAGGAATATATTCATTGAGGGAATCTATGGAGGTCCTCTCGACACGACGTCGAAAGCCACTCTGGATACTCCGACAGCCAATATACAGCGCTACATATCCGTTTTCCCTGGGAAAACCAACCTAGTCGAAAGGACTTGCCTTATTGAAAGCGGAGAAGGTCGTAGCTGGGGGCTGAAATTCACTAAGAGAGGGTTTATTGAAGCCACGTACACTACCGTATTTATGATTCGAGTATCGTTTCTCGATAGCCAAGCGCATGCATCTATAGGTATGTACGTAGTGTAGATTTATTTAATAAATAGCGTGACGCTGGCATTCATATGAGATGCATCGCCGCGCCGCGAGACTCGTAGGATAGTAGACGTGCACACGGAAAGGAACACTGCACCGTCACGGGACTGGGAGAGCGACGCAACAAAACGAGAGCTTGGATATTCGCATCGCTGCTCGAATTGTTTCAAGAAAAAAATGATCTTCATTATTACATATTTCGCTACACTAACGATATTTGATTACACCAACGATATTTGACACCGCTAATTGATAATATATCAATCGTTTCACAAAAGTAAATGAAAACTATTAATTTGGCAGGTATGGGCTAGAGAACTTGTTAAATAAGCTGTTTAAATAATAATTTGTCTTTCTGTCAAACGCGCTGTGTTGTCAGACAATAAAGGATCGTCTTCGTTCCATCGCTTCATTCCATTCCATATAACGCGACGTCGCTGTCAAGGCGAATAGATATACATCATGTACACACTGGCAATCTTTATAACGAAACGCACCTTTCATTTCTACTAAATTTCCAAAATCTTGTTAATCTCGATCGTATCGGTGATACATTGTATCGTTTTACGCGGGATATTATTCGGGTGATGGTTACACATTTCACATCAACAAGAAGGATATTACTGTTACTCCACGAGGAATAGGCATCTTATATTAATTACTACATCATACCAACGATAATTAAATTACTCTTAATTGCTCTCAACGTGATATAACACGTTGATCATTGGGCAGCTACGTTCTGTATTCGGTTACTTTTAGTTAATTGAATTGTACAATTCAATGAAATTGATTCATTCGATGAAAGCCAGCGCATGATTAACGGCGGCGCATGCACCGAGCCTCATTTAGGTTATCATTTTCATCATACATTACATTACGTTCGTAGATGTTTCTCTATCTTTTTATACGAGTAACGCCGCGTATCTTCATTATCGTTTAACTTGAAACAGCTGGAATGAAGTGCCACATCTCGCTACGAGTCTCCATCTTTTCCGATAGCGGAAGACGAGCAAAAGAGCGTGCGATAAATTATCGCTTCTGTTCTGTATCGGCCGCTATCTTTTAACGTTTTGATTTAAAGGTGAAAAAAAATCGATGCGGCTGTGACAAAGAACGACCATCTGCCTACAAACGGCTGTTCATAGATGTCAAGAATTTGGAAAATGTCAAGACGAAAAAACGCAAGCTCTTTGGAAAGGTGCGGTGCCGGGTCCACGTTGCTATTCGCGAACAGCGAGTCGGAGCGAATAGCAGTGTTTGTTCGAGAAGCAGAAGCACATCAAAGGATCGCTGCTCGCGAGCACCAAACATATCTGGACGCGCTTGTAACATTTAACCTCTCGCTTTCATCTAACTTCTGCCTGTATTCGATCTACGATTAGTGTTCCATTGTTGACAGACTGTTCACGAGCTCCAGTGTGGATGCGATACCTCAGTTTGCGAAGAACTCGCAAGCAGCTCACGCACAGCTTGCAGCAGCTTGCAGCAGCTTGCGAACTGTTCGTGAGCTGTTTGCCAACTGTTCGTGAAGAGTAGTGTGGACCCGGCATAAGACGAACCTTCACGTTAATTACAGCCACCAGCACTGTTGTGCATACGTGTACAACGTTTCATCCTAATTGCAGGGACGGCAATGAAAACGTTTCAATACCGTGTTATTGGCTTTCATTGGCGCGTGTGGTTCTGCCGATCAAATATTTACCTTGTCTGCGAAGTTTTTCTTGAAATCCGGAAATGCTTTTAAATTAACGAGGCACATCGGAAGTTTTCCGGTCGGAAATATCGCGGGTCCGAAAAGTACCAGGGAGTTTGGTTAAAGTAATCGTGGTAAATCTCTCTCTGTTGTGCATGGTCGGAAATTTAAAAATTTCTCGGTGCCGCGCGAAACTTTTTTTCCCAACGAGCCGAGCGCTCTCCAGTGTTTTTGACCTTCGAGTAGCTATTAACTACTCTGCCAATTTCAATGTCAAACAAGCTGTGAGCAAAGATCCCAGATAAATCCTAAATTGATGATTCTCCGATGTTTGAATTTCTCACTTGGCAAATTAGACGTAAATTAGACACATTGATATTTGATAAATTTTCACTATTCTTCGATTTTTTTTATTGATTTTTTGATTCCTGCTTTCACTACTAAAACTGGAAGAATCTGCTCTTGTCCGTTTCATAAATCATAATTTTTGCACGTCCACGTGGTAACAGAATATCTATTAGAGCGTGGCACCGTGACTCAAAAGATTAATACGTTAGACCAATGTTTGTTACGTGCCATTGGTATAAGAAGAAAATAATAACAATAAAATCAGCATCGTGCGGATGGAAGAAGAGGAAACTGCTTTCGATGAGATGCGAACAGAGAAATAACTCACATTGTGCCGATGCGGTATATGTACGTATCTTTCGAATGGTTCGTATAGATTTCTATCTGCGGTGACGCGGTATCGCGCACGTTGGAGAAAAAAAAGAGGAACATGGCGTCGCGTCGTTGAAAATTTACGGCAATCGATACGTCTGCCATTAATCGACCATTAATAACACGACCACGAGAAAACAAAAACGGATATTTCGAAAGGAGCCGGATCTTGATCGATGCCTTGTATTTACTACGTGACATTATTCCCAATCTGGAAGCGCAAGCGATGCTGGGTTAATTCGTGATCGATTGAAACAAAGGTGCAAAGTAGAAAATGTGAAAGCAAAAGATGGACGAAAAGAAAAAAGAGAAGGAATAGAGAAGGAGGAGAAGAGGAGGAGGAAGAAAGAAAAAAAAAACATGAAAGAAAAGAAGAAGACGATGACGATGACGAGCCAGCAGAAACAAGCAACACTTGGGATAAACGTGCACCGGTTTCAGAAGGAAACGAGGCACAGGAAGAAAACAAAGAGCCGAAGACGAGAGAAAATACGCGAGAACGAGCACGAGTACGCGCTCGCTGAACAAAAAGTATGCGAGGCATGCCTGCGTACCGCTGAGGCGCCTCGCTTCACCTCTCCTCCTGTTACCATCGGAGAAGATGAAAAATCTGTTGAACTGACGTTCATTGGGAAATTGCAAGCAGCCGCCTTAGGGACAGAATGATTAATGCACGCTAGACGTTCCACCTATATATGCATCGAGTACCTACATATTACACGTATATATTATATATGTGTATCTACGTACATAATATGCATATAATTCTCCTCGGAACTTTCGGGCGAGACTTTTCCTCCCGACTATCGGCCAAACTTCTCCATCGAGAACAACTTTCCAACTCGAAAAAGTACTCGTCCAATCTTATCGTTAAAACTCACATTTCGTTTCAATCGAAATATCGGTTGATATTTTCGCGTTATCGTGGCTATTGTTGATTTTGTCGCGTATTGTCCTCTCGTCTTCTCGATGTTGTCGCACCGTGATCTACCGCACGATCGAAATTTTTATCGTTGATGGCGCCGGTAAGCAAGCTGGTGCGGCAGGTTGCGCCACGTTTCTCCATCAAGAGACGGAGAAGTGAGTATAACGTATTTTTAATTACGCTCGCCATTCAGGCGTGCTAGGTGATGCGACGAGGTTGGATGAGCGCCGCTGTTAAATGGCACGATTATCTGTCTCGTGCTTTATTTGCTGCTCCTTGCTCGCGTTCTACTTCGCCCTCCGTCTCTCCGTCCTTTTTCTTTTTTTCTGTTATACTCTTGCCTCGACTGGAGCATTGACTCGAGAGGGTTTTTGTACGGTGAAGAGGTCGGCAACTCGTGCACCGTAGTATGGGGCAAGTCCTTAAAAACAGATCCATTAAAGTTTTTCCGGTGCTTTCCGAGGTGGTAGTGGTTACTTGGCGAGCACTGGATAAGATTGCGCATTTCTCTTATTCACGTTCACGTGTATATAACGTCGCGTCGTAGCGTAGACAACGGACTTGACGATGTCGGTAACCGTTTGCCATCGGATACGCTTTCCTACTATAAACAACACTACTAAAGCAGTTCCGACTATATCTCTCTCTCTCTCTCGCGTTGTTAAAGTAGGTTTTACTTTCAGAGTCTTTTTCATCACGTCGTTCTTTGAAATTTTGCATCAGCCTTACCGAGTAATAAACAATCCTTCTGAATTACAATAATCACTTTTGTTTGTTTGACCGACGTGCACTTTTATCTCGCTAATTAACATTAATTAACGTCTCTGCTTAATTCATTGCAAGGATTCGATGTATTTCCAAATATTTGTCCAATCGTAGAAATTTTGCAACGGACTAGCGGCATTTTCGCAGTTTTACCAACTACTTTGCACAATCAATATTGGAAAGTTTTCTAATCGAACAAACTAAAGTTTGCAAACGGAACGAGTTTGGCACTGGTAGAATGATTCGAGCACGCGAGTGCGAAAAGTTTACCATGTCGTGTCTTGCGAATACGTGGCATACATATATGTATAGAGTAAATCAAATCTCTGAATCTCCTGTCTTACTACTGTTT